>CATIWJ010337151.1:0-13644 GCA_949640765.1 Croton laevigatus | reverse complement strand
CTACCTCCAATTTTTTCATTTCTTTACACCCTAAAAACACAAATACCAATACAACCCTACTTTTCACTAATACCAATACAAAATAATAATAAACAATTATCAACCTTTTATAACACTTACTTTTTCACCAATACCAATACAATAATAATAATAAACAATTAAACCTACTTATCCAAAAAGGAAACGTAAATAATTGAAAAAATTTGCCAAAAACGGAAACATAAACAATTGAAAAAACTGGAGGTAGTATTATTTTTTATTGGCATTGGTGAAAAAGTAAGTTTTTTAAAGGGTTAGTAATTGTTTATTACTACTATTATTTCTGTATTGGTATTGGTGAAAAATGGGTTTGTATTGGTATTGGTGAAATAGTGAATGTAAAGATATGAGAAAAACGGAAGTAGTAATAAGAGCATCTCTAACCCTATTGTGGATTGGAGCTGACATGGTACTAGCAATAGAAAGTGTGAGAAGAAATGTGCACAAATATCTATGAACACACACCCATTTTAAAATTTTCTTCTCCAATGCAACACTTTCTATTTTATTTTTTTCTTCTTTCTTAGAATTAAAATTTAATTTTTGACCAATCACTATACAACATTAAATGTAGACATTGTCAAGAAGGCTTTCCAAAAGTAGAAAGTGAACTTCACAATGTTAATTCCACATAAGCTTGACATTCTAAATGGACATTAGCATTGGAGAGGTTTTTTAAGAAAAATCTTCTATTTTGCTTATGTGTCATGTGCACAAGACCAATTTCATGTTGCATTAGAGATGCTCTTATACAGCTGCTCCCACTTAAAACCGCACAACCTTCTTTTCTTTTTACTCATTTCATTGGGTAAAACGTTTATACCTTTTCATTTTGGACCTAAGTCAGCAAAATAGCTCTCTTTCTCAACCTTGTTTCATTAAAACGGTGCGCACAAAGACAGCTCTAATTCCTATCCCAAAATGCAAGTCCAGGTTGTGCCTTAAACACATCTTATTAACTCCAAAACAGCACACTAACATTGAGTTTCAGGCAAAATATCATTTTTAGTTCAGAAATTTGTAGTTATGCATAATAATCCTTGGACACTTTCTTTTCCCTGAACTACAACGTTTGCTGGGATGCCAGCTCCTTTAATCCTCTTCGTGAATCACCGTCGCAAGTCTCTAGATTATTTTTCCTCTGCTTTTAATTTCCCATCTGCTCAGGAAATCCTTCATCAAAACCCCCTCAAGAAGTTTTCCTGTAAATCATTAAAACTCTCTGATTTTCTTTTCGTGAAACGCAGCATAGCCAGCTTCAATATGAATATCAAAACGCAGAAATCATTGCGTTTCAAATTCTTCTTTCCCACTGCACTTCAAAAGGAAGACTTTTACTTGTGTTTTGCAACCCAAAGCTATGCATTCCCTTCACCAAAATGCACACTTCACTTAAAAATAATTCCACTCGGCCCACGTCAATTGTGAAAAGAGAACTGCCCCTAAAATCTCTATTAACAAAATCTGTAGAAGAGGAGAAATCTCAACAAGGAAACTACAAAATTCAAAATCTCAAGCCAAAGCAAAGATGAAAAGAATGAACTGATGTAATTTAAAACTGGCACTGGTCTGCACCTTGTCTCCTTCTCCCTTTCGTTTTTTGTGCTTTCGTTTCTGGTCTGGTATCTTCCTTTAATTCTCTTTTTATTTCTGCGTTCGTGGGTTCTCTCTTTTCCCTCAACCTCTGTTTTTAATTTTCAAAATTCAAAATCCAAAATCACCAACCCACACAAAATTCGGTCTTCAAATTCGCTCATCTCCTTCAAAATCTCTGTTATGAAAACTCAAATCGTTCTGCTTTCAAAGTTCCCAAACGCAGCGTATCATAACCCATCTCTTTCTAATCTCTGTCTTGATTTCAAAAATTATCTCTCAATTCAGTTCCCACTCCCGCACGAATCGATCTTCAATCCCTCTTTCAAAATCAACAAACTCCTTTGATTTCAATTTCAATAATCAAAACCCAACTGAAGCTTTTTAATTTCTCTTGTCAAAACGGTGTGCAGCACCATTGAAATCATTAGTCAAAATGTGACCTTTGTCTGCATTTTGGGAGAAACAAAATCAGCTCCCATTTAAACCAAAATGTAGCATTTCGAGAAAATTGTGAGAAAACCCCCTGAATTTTGAAGCATCACCAAAACAGCCACTGCATTTTACATCGGCCACGATAAACTCCTGATTCTTTCGAAAATCTTTCTTATCGCGCCATCTTTTCCGTTATTTTCATTACTTTTCACAAATACGCTCGATTATGACCTGAGAGTGAAATTTAACATGATAAGTGCTAAAATAAATAAATTAATCGCCAATAATAAATGAAATTAAATAATTATTCCATATGAAAACATATATAAATCTGGCACTTATCAGCGTGACCACGCCTTACAGAAGACAAGCTAGCAGAAAATGGGCAAAAAGTGTTCCTTAAGTGGAATTTCGATTTTCATCTTCTTTTTAGGGAATCTCCCATATTTTAGACTTGTGGACCAAGGAAGACATGTTTCCTTAATTTTGGGTTTGCTTTTCCTTATTTTTTTGGTTTGCTTTTCCTTAATTTTGGGTTTGCTTTTCCTTATTTTTTGGTTTGCTTTTCCTTAATTTTGGGTTTGCTTTTCCTTAATTTTGGGTTTGCTTTTCCTTAATTTTTGGTTTGCTTTTCCTTATTTTTATGGGTATCCTTTTCCTATATAAAGGATCCTAATGTTGCAAAGGAGGTACAATTTTCATTCTACAAAAATTTTCTAAGGTGGCACAAGTCTTCTCTCTTTTCATCTTTTGCTCTCCTTCCACTATGAGTGGCTAATTTCTTAATTCTGGTCCAAGGGTGAATTAATTCCAGTTGTAATTTTGTGAGGTTTGTACTAAACCCAAATTTTCTTCAATCCAAGTAATTTTTATTTTCGTGATCTTATTTCTATGAATTATTTATATTAATTGAATTGACACTTTAATCAACGTTTATTTTTCTATCGCTAGTCATGAGTTTGTGATCCGTAATTGTCATGAATGATTGAGTTAAGTAGCAGGGAGTTGGCTCTTGTGTTTGTATATCGAGGGCCCTGATTACATAGCTCACATGATAGACTCTAAGGAAAATAAAGATACAAAATTAATTAAATTGCAGATTTGTGAGTTAATTGGTTTTGGTCTGGTCTTTCTCATTGTTCTTAATACTGTCATTAAATTAATATGGAATGATCGTGCCCAGTTGAGATAATGATAAGTCTGATTCGAGTGATTGTTTGAGTCTTCACTTTAGGAGAATAATTGCTATTTGCGGGATTCCGATTTAGCCACTAGGTGCTTGGATGTGAAATAAATTATTCTTTTAGCCTATGATCAAATTACAATTGGATGGAATTCACGCCCTTGGATTGGAATATCGATAAGATTTGATTTTTCGTTAACATTATTATTTAGCTTTTATTTGATTATCGTATTAATTCAGTTTTATTTTATTTCAACCATTCAACAAAACCCCCCTTTTTCTTATTCTAGACATCGAGAAATTAATTGCATAGTTCCCTTGGGATTCGACCTGTTCCCACAACTACTACAAGCTAGTTTATGATCAGTATTTATTTTGAAAGGGCTTCGACAACCCAATCAGGGGCTTAAGTTGTCGAGAAACATACGCTACTACCTTCCCTTCTTACATCAATACACAGTTGAGTCTGATATATGAGACGTCGCTATAAATCACATAATCCTTTCCTGATTTCGGCTGCGTAAGCACAGGTGCTTCGGTAAGTCTAGTTTTTAGCTCCTCAAAAATCTTTTGACACTTATCCGTCCATTGGAATCTCACGTCCTTTTGCAACAGTCGGGTTAACGGTGCGACAATGATAGAAAATCCTTTTACAAAGCGTCGATAATATCCTGCTAGTCCAAGGAAGCTTCGCACTTCAGCTACCATCCTTGGTGGTTTCCAATCTAAAACTGCTTCTACTTTCTTTGGTTCTACTCGGATTCCTTCAGTTGATATGATATGCCCTAAGAAAGCCACTTCACTTAACCAGAACTCACATTTGCTGAACTTGGCATACAATTGTTTTTCTCTCAATGTTTGCAGTACAATCCTAAGGTGCTGGTCGTGCTCTTCTGGAGTTCTAGAATACACCAATATGTCATTTATGAACACGACCACAAATTGGTCCAAGTATAGGTGGAATATTCTATTCATTAAGTCCATGAATACCGCAGATGCGTTTGTAAGCCCAAATGGCATTACTATGAATTTATAATGTCCATATCGGGTCATAAACGCAATCTTTGGTATATCTTCTTCTTTGATTCTCAATTGGTGATACCCAGATCTTAAATCAATTTTTGAGAAAACTCCTGAGCCTCTGAGCTGATCAAATAAATCGTCTATGTGTGGTAAAGGATACTTGTTTTTTATCGTTAACTTATTCAGTTGACGACAATCCACGCATAGCCTTAACGATCCATCTTTCTTCTTGACGAATAATACCGGCGCTCCCCATGGTGACACACTAGGTCGTATAAACCCTTTATCCAGAAGTTTTTGCAGTTGGGTCTTTAACTCTTTGAGTTTCGATGGAGCCATTCGATAGGGTGCAATGGAAACTGGCGTTGCTCCTAGATAGACTTCAATGCCAAACTCTACTTCTCTCCTAGGTGGTATGCCAGGTAGTTCTTCTGGAAACACATCTGGAAACTCACAAACAGTGAGGATCTTCTGTATCTCATTAGCTTCCTTCTTATCTTCCAGTACATAAACCAAATATGCTTCACAACCTTTTTGCACCAATCTTTTGGTTGTCATAGCTGAAATCACATTGTTAAGGTAATCTCTTCTTTTTCCTACCAAAGTGATTTCCTCTCCTTCTGGTATTCGTAATGTCACACGCTTCCGCTCGCAGTCCACCAATGCTTTATGTTTGGATAACCAATCCAAACCAAGAATTACATCAAATTCTCAAAAAGGCAATGCCATTAGATCCCCAAGGAATTTCTTTCCATGGATTTCAATTAGGCAATTCTGGCATACCTTCCTTGTAATTACCTCGTCCCCTAAAGGATTAGTAACTTTCATTCTATTTTCATCTGTAGCCATACTTAAGTTTTCTAATTTTGGATTTGTTGTGCATATATACGAATGTGTGGAGCCTGGGTCTATTAAAGCATAAACAGAAGTATCAAACATATGTATCTGACCTGCTATAACATCTGGTGCTTCCTCATCTTCTTTTGCTTTCATAGCGTATATCCTAGCAGGCGTTGAACTTTCTGGCCTACTGGCTACTTCAGACTGTATCGGTCAACCACTTCCTCGACCTCGACCTCGACCTCGACCTCGACGTCTTCCTCTTCCCGCACCTACATTTGAACCTTCTGATGGTGCGTGATCCCTATTCCTTGACTACGGGCAGTCTCTTGCTATATGGTCAGGTGAACCACATTTTAAACACTTCCCTCTTACAAACTAGCATTCCCCTAGATGATGCCTATTATAGTGTTCGCATTGGGGATACAAAACTCTCTCCTCTGTCGTATTATCAAATTGGTTGAATCCGTCGCGGCCACGTCCGCAACCTCTTCCAGACCTACCAGTACTAGCCTCTGAGGTTGTTTGTCTAGCTCCACCTTCGGTGTAACCTCAACCTTGGTTACCTCGTTGGTATCCTCCAGTAGATCCTCCTCCTCTAGATTTCTTCCTAGCTGACTGGTAATTTCCTGAGGTATTTTGAGTTTGACAGCGTTTTTGCTATCTTCGCTACCATCGATTTCTTTGATTCTCCTGTATCTGCTCTAATTCTAACGCGGCTGACACTAAACTAGAAAATTCCCTAGGCGGTGGATTCACCAGTTGCATCTATTAATCCTTCTTTAAAATACTTGCATTGTTCTATTTCATCTGTTATTATGTTTCTGGCATACTTGCTTAATTTGGTGAATTCCCGCTCATATTCAGTCACTGTCATTCTGCCTTGCTTCAGATGTACAAATTCCTTTTTTTTAGCATCCAAATACATCTTTGATATGAATATTTTCCTAAATTCTTGTAAGAAAAATTTCCAAGTTCTTTGCTCAGGTGGAACCCGTTGCCTCGCGGTATCTCACCATTCATAGGCTTCTTCCATTAGTAAGGAAGTTGCACAAATTAACCTTTCTTCAGTATTGCACTGCAATTGGTCCAGTGCCCTTATAGTTCCATCTAACCAATACTCTGTCGCTGCAGAGTCTTCATCTCTAGCTATAATGTCTGCTTTTTCAGGAATTCTCCGTAAGTGCTAAGTACACGCACGACCCAGGACCCAACAGGACATCGAGGTTGGGTGTCAGTCTGAGAAACTCTATGAAATGACTGTAAATATTGTAAATAATGGAAGATATATGATAAATAAAGGTTCTGGAAAGGCAACCAGCGCGTCCGGAGACAAAGATTTGCCAAAGGAGGCTCAACGGGGTTCAATGGGCTCCAGAGGAGGTAGTAGGGACCTAAGCGTAATTTTGTAAAAAGTTACGTAGGGTCTCGATACTGCCTAAAATTAATGATAAATATGAAATCTCGAGAGTTTACTGGTGACAACGAAGCGACATAGAATTTTCAGAAAACGCGCGGTTTGAAAGATATATCTGGTTTTTCTTAAAGGGTATTTTATCATTTTTCTAAGAAGGAGGCTAATGGGTATTTGGTACAAGTTTAGGTACCATTTTAGTCATAAGAGATAATCATTAATGTGTTGGTGCATTCTTAGCCAACCAAAATGGTGACAAAGCATAATTAACCAACAAAAATTCAAGGAAATAAATAAATAAAAATTAAATTAATTTTCCTACATATTTAAAGGAGTTTAAGACATAAGAAAGAACAAAATTTCTCCTCTTTCTCCGTGAAAGTTTCGGCCAAGGAGAGAAGAAGAAGATGAAAGCAAAATTCCAAGGTAAATCTTGTTTCCATATTTGAATTTTTAGTTCTTTAGCCTAGTTTTTCATTCCTAAGCAAGATTAACTATGTATAAGTGATCAAATCATGAGTTTCTTCACCTTCCATATGAACCCTAGAATGGTGGAAAAGGGAAAAAAGTTAGGGTTCATATAAAAGGTTGAAAATGAAGTTAAGAAATGATGGGAAATGGTGTTTTAAGCTTATGTAACTAGGAATTTCAATAGAAATTGCAAGAAATTGTCAGATAGGCTTTTGTTCTTATAATTTAGGGTTTTTGGATACTAAATAAACATGTGATTCTTATAGGAAATCAAGAGGAAAAGGTAGAAGAAAGGCATTAAAAAGCTAAAGGAAGTCCGAAAACAAGGTTTGGTACCTTAACTTGTACAAGTTTCCAATTGTTCCTTAAATTTCATGGTATGGACGAATGGCCTTGCTCTTGATTGATGTGTGTATGTGTTTTAATGATGTTTAAACATGTTTTAAGTTGCTAAATTATCATTTGGATAATCAAAAGATTTACTTGGAACTAAACATGCAAAAATTGTCTTAAGTAAGCATAAACTTTGAAGAATTTTCATAAATTATCTATATTGAATTTTAATGCAAGATTTTCTTCTATCTTCCTAATATATGATAAGGTATCTAAAAGCGATTTTTATAAGAAAAAATGCACTCCCTCCTTAGTGCATCAACATTGGGCCGAATTGTCATTAAAAAGAGAACAAAAAATTGCTAGTTTGCACTATATGTATGTCAAAGCCAAATCTTCTAAATCTTTAATCTACAATGTGTAAGTGACCTATGGACACTTAGAGGGAAGTATATGACACAATTTGGGTACCTAAGGGAACCTTGATTGGGTCATTAGCTATCTCTTTCAAGTTGTCCAATTTCACTAAAATACTATTCATTTTGCAAAATACTATTCATTTTGGTAAATTTTAGTTACTATTCATTTGGTAATTTTCTAAAGTATGCCTAAAGTATTGTTATATGGTAACTAAATGTCTTATACCAGTATTGATATATGAATTATATGTAGTAAAAGTATAAAGCTCTACTTGGTTTGAGTCGAACTAGGTGATAAGGGTATGACGCGTCATATATATTATTGTAAAAGCGGTCCGCAACATATTGATATAGATATTATTGTATGGATTGACGCCACTTATGATTATAGTCGGAGTATCGCAAGGTATCCGACGAGTATAGTCATAGTGCTGTAAGGCACCCGACGAGTTATTGTATTATTATCTGATATGGAAACTGTTCAGTGGTTCCAGTGCTACGGTACTGTGATTAATGGATATGTGACCAATATTGGATCCTATTATATGGTATTGTCTTATCCCAAGTTCAATTGGTAACCAGTAGAGCGCGATAACTAAAATTACTGAGCTGATAAACATTTTCATTTATTACGTGCATCACCTATTCCGTTTCAAAAACTATTTACTATCACGATTCTTTATAAGTTTTATACTCTGTTTCATTGTTGTTTAAATTATTTATTTACTTTTATAAGTTAAGGTACCCACTGGGCATTAGTGCTCAGCAAGTTATTTCCTATAACTCGCAGGTTAGCAGGTAAAGAATTGGTAGATTCCAGTACCAAGTCACCGGCAGCTCAAGCAATGTATAAGGTCCTTTTACTTTTGTAATTAAACATTAGCAGTGGTGGCATGTATATAAATAATATTAGTACTCCCAGATAAATGTTAGGATGTTGTATACTTAGTGACTTCTTAATTATGCGAATGAACTAAGTTATTGCCAATGATTATAGAAGTGTTTATTTTCGGTTAATATGAGGAGTGAAGGTATAAGGACAGATTGCCGAAGTGTTTGGTATATTTTCTTTGCAGGATCTCAATGTATAGTCGTAGGAACTATTCATTTAGGCGCTGTTACTATTCATGGACTGTCCGTTCTTAGGCGGAACTCTGGCAAAATTTTCGTAAAAATAAGGTTAAAATTTGGCTAAGTAATAAATAAAACCTATTTATGAAGCATAAGCTCGCCTAATCAAGTAATGCATAAATGGTTATTACAGCTCTAGTACCAGTATGTAGCACTTCTTTGGGGTCTCCTATAAGGCCTAAAAAGGGTGTTACACTAGCTGCCTGAAATTCCTTAGCTCCATATTTCCTAATTTTCTCGATTGGGGTCGTCGGTCCCGATCCGCCACTGGAGCAACCCCAGCTATTTGCTGTAACGCAGCTGCCATTTGTCTTAATATGTCATTTTGATTTGGTGGTTCGGGTGCAGCTGGTCCAGGTGCTGTTTCTTGTACCTCCTTGGGTACAACAGTTTCGGAAGCTCGAGATTCCATCTCTGCTTCCATAGCTCTTTGAGATTCTTGTGACATCCTACAATAATTACAATATTTCATATTTTATCAGTCTGGTATAGCAGCATATATATTTATATCTATTTTCTTTTTTCCTAAGTGGCATGTATATAAAGTAATAAAGGAAGCAATTAAGTACCAAATATACTTTTATTTATTTACATATCATTATCATACCTTTGGTTAACCCTGATCATATATACATAACAAAATTAGAGTCAACCTACTAGTGTACTGTTGCTTAATATGTACAGGCCAAAAGAAAAGTGCTCACTCCCACTACACTAACTAACTCATGCCCCTGGCCTAAAACTGGGGCCCTCTCCTACAGCTCTGTCAATCCTGCGTAGAATAAAAGGTAGCACTCTCGGGAATTGGAATGGTACAACTGCATCATCCTCTGGCTCCGCAGGTCTGACAGGTGGTAAGGGTGCTACCCTGGGTGGATAAGTAGCTGAGTCGGAGTCTTGTGCCTGATGCTCATCGTCAGCAACTGCTCCAGACTCCTCGACTGGAACCTGGTTAGAACCTGCCCTGTCTAGCTGAGCTCTCAGGTACCTAACTTTACCCTTAAGCTCCTCTATCTCAGTGTTCATAATGCAGACTAACTCATTTAAACTCGCAATACTGTCACACTCTATGTCTGTGATATGTTGGAGAATGACCTTATCCCCTATCAGCTTCTATAACTGACACTCAAACGCCGCCATCCTATTATGTATCATATCTAACTCCTCCTCTAACCATGCTTTATCAATCCAAAACTGACCTCCTCTTTCTCACTACTACTACCCAGCCCAATCCCTCTCTTCTTTACTGGCATCTAACTCTCAGGGACCTCACTATCGTCCATCGGTGCTTTTCATTTTCCATCCATCCTGTCTCAAATAAGGAAATACAATTATGGCATAACTATAGGAATCCTAACATACTCAGTTCGTTTTATCTTATTTCTCCCATAACCGGCTTGTATGAACAAATTTTGTATATTCCTGAAAAAGAAATTACAAAGAAAAGAAAATATGTAGCGGTTACAATCTCTATTGAATCCTTTGATTCTTCACTTTGCGATGAACACGATGCGAGGGTCTTGATGACTTGATCTCGAATCGGTCGATCTTGACTTGGGTTGAATTTGATTTGAACTTCACACGATGCGAGGGTCTTGATGACTTGATCTCGAATCGATAGAACTTGATTTGAGTTAAACTTGATTTGATCTTCACACGACGCGAGGGTCTTGATGACTTAATCTCGAATCGGTAGAACTTGATTTGAGTTGAATTTGATTTGATTGCTATGAAAACAATGCGAGAGACTTGGAGACTTGATCTCGAATCGGTTGATCTTGATTTGGTTGAATTTGATTTGAACTTCACACGATGCGAGGGTCTTGATGACTTGATCTCAAATCGGTAGAGCTTGATTTGCATGACTACAAAGTTTTGTTGACGATCTTTGGACGAGCTTTTGAACTTTGAGGAAAGCTTTGTGTCTTTGATCAGTCAGAGCTTCGGCGTCTTTGATTTGCATGAACTTCGGAGTCTTCTACTTGTCAGAGCTTCAAAGTCTTGAATTTTCTGTCCCTTCAAATGAAGAGAGGCAGTCTATTTATAGGGATTTTAGGATGCTTGCCCATTAAGTGAATCATTTTGATTGGTCCACTTGGTGAATTCCTATTGGTCCCTTCCTTTTGATATTATCACATAATTTATTTAATGTGATAATTATCAAAATAATATTTAAATAACCAATTAATATTTAGTTTGGTTATTTTATTTAATTTGGGCTAATTAATTAATAAATATTAATTAATTAACATTTTTCTTAATTTTTCCGTGCAAACATATGCCCCTCGAGACTTGTACGTAATTTATTCGAACGAGTCTCGAAAATTTCAAGACTTGCGCGGGAACAATTTTCTTTTATTCACACCTTCATTTATTGCGTCAATTTTATTTGACATGCATTTCAATTTACCATGCCGGTTGTTTTGACTTCCTCGAATTTGAAGTCCTAACTTGCTTGAATTTGAAATCTCGACTTATTTGAATTTGAAGTCTTGATTTTTTTTTATAAATTTGATCCTTAGAATAAAGACCCACAAATTATAATCCCTTTTTTTAAGGAATAATAATAATTTAAAATTATAATCCTTGTTTGAGTAGGAAAATAATTAAAAACCAAAATTAAAAATCCTTATTCGAGTAGGAATTATATTCCTTATTTGAGTAGGAATACAATTCCTATATAGGGTCAAACAATTCTTTATAAAAAGACCTGCTCTAGAGTAGTTAACCATATTTTCAGCAGTGGATCAAATCATCACGGTGAAAGGTACTAAACTCTGATCATTAACCCCTTTTTTTGTTTCGTTCAAGTTTCTTTTCTTGCTCTTTTTTTTGTCTTACTTGTCTTGTTTTTGGGGCTGCTTTGCAAATTCCACAAAAGCAGAGGACTTAATGGCAAATTAGCCATCTCCTTCCTCACGAACCATACCCAGCAGCCGCCCCTTCACAGCCGCTTGACCTTGAGCTTCCACTAACGCCGACAAAGGATGCCGCTGCTTACATGGCTCCTCTAATTTCAATGACCATCAGACCCGACCAAGCCAAGTCATCTGTCTGGCCTCGCAATTCTCATGCTTCTATTATTCTTGACGAAGACCAAAATCTTGCCTGACCCAGAACTGATTGTGAGGAACAAATCGAGAAGAAGAAGCTAATCCAAACATTGAACCAAAACCAAAGCTTCATGCCAACAATGGAGATCCTTCGATCCAACAAAGACAGAGCAGCTACTTGAAGGAAAATCAATCGTGAAGGACAATGAGGGAGCAAGCACTCTAATTTTCATAAATCCCAGGCTTGGGTCTTGAAGCAAGATGAATTTGTTCTTTGTGACTCCAATCAACGCTAACCATTGCTCAATTTCAGATCACCTCTCAGTGCTATCAGCAGCAATCTGATCTCTTTTTTAAAAATCCCAGGCTTGGGTCTTGAACCAATCAGCGATTTGTTCAACACAACTTCAATCAACGCCAGTCACTTTTATTCAGAAATCCCAGGCTTGGGTCCTTAAAGCAAGCAAGGATTTGTTCTTCAAGACTTGAATCAACGCTCATCACTGCTCAACTTCCAGAACAAGAACAAAAACTTGATCGTATGATGAAGCTCAGTTGATCAAAGATATCGAAGATCCTCATAACTGTTGACTTAGGATGCCAAAATCCCTCGGTTTTGATTATTTGACAAACTCACTTGAACTTGTGATTTACTAATGTTATTTTGATTTTTAAGTATAGCTCCAAGCAAGTTTGAACCATCACAAGTGAAGATGAAAGTTAGACATGCAAAAGAATTGAAGTTCTTGAAGATCAACTGCTTTTTCGCAAGAGATGTAAAAATTTCAGCACTGCGCAACAGTTAGTATTTTCAACATAACGTTTGATTTACAAGTCCAAATGAGATGATTCAAAAGACTATGGAAAGCTAACATCCGTGGCTACAAAAAAGTCTTCTGCCATATTTTCAGAAAATGTACAAATAAGTCACGGTCGTGACTAACCAAGCAGAAAATTTTCATCAGCCATTGGAACTATCGAGACTATGAAGTCTCTACCCGTGACTCAGGAGTCTCGGTCGCGACTCATGCACCACAGATTTTATAAATTCTACTGAAAGCATAACAACTCTCATGTCCCTCACTAGTCTCGCTCGCTACTTTTAAAAGAGCCGTTGTTGCCACTTGGTAAGTCTCGGTCGCGACCCGACAAATGTCAGCCCACTATTGGGCAACTTTTAAAAGTGAAAGATTTGTTGAAGCCAACTTGTCATGTCTCGGTCGAGACATAGGAGTCTCAATTGCGACACTGACAAAAGTCAGTCAACCATTGGGCAACCCATAAGATGCTGTCGGGTCTACAAAGAATCTTGTATAGCCGTTGTCGGAGCTTTTGATGAGTCTCAGTCGCAACTCTGGAGTCTTGGTCGCAACCCAGCTAGATCTTAGAATAAGATTCTTTCTTTGACGCTCCAAACGGCTAGTATTCAAATATTGGGTATAAATACACATTGATATAGCCATTTGAAAGAGATTCAACTACAGAACACTAAGAGCTACATTTGTAAACAACCTTCTCTTCATCTTTTACTCTCTTAATCATCAAAAATGTATTTCATTATATAGTTTATTGAGTGAACTATAAACTCAACATTTTTGTTGTGAGTGTTTGTTGAGTGATCCTTAAACTCAACATATAAGTGTTAAATAGTTTTTGAGTGAGCTTTAAACTCAAATATTGTAAACTTTGGAGTTAGCTATAAATTCTAAG
>CATIWJ010337026.1:0-30340 GCA_949640765.1 Croton laevigatus | reverse complement strand
TCTAATCATAAATTATTTCCTTAATTGTAAAATCTAAGCAACATTTTATTACATTAATTAGATATTTTTATTTCAGGAAGAAGAAAAGATAAGAAATTTTGTTGTTGTTGGAGATGGATCGTAGCAGATCTTGGATAGAGGCAAATAAAGATGGATAGCTATCAATTGCTCCCATTCCTGTTACTCTTTCTTTCCTTTTTGAAATGGGTATTCTATAAATTTGACTGGATTTTGATTAATGGCAAAGGTAGCGGTGGTGGTAGAGGTATGGGTAAAGGATGGAGGAGGTGACGGTGATGGAGATGATCCAATTGCTCATTGTTGGCGATGAAGGAGAAGGTCCAATTGCTCATTTCGTTCCACCAGAAATTAAATCTGGTTTTTTTTTTTTTTTCCTATTTTCAATTTTTCTCTTTGTGAATGAACTGTCTCTTTTTCCTTTTTTTTTTCATTTTTCATTTTCGTTGTTTTTCCCTCGGATCTTTTTCAAATCAATTCCTGAAATCTTCATCAAATGGCTTTTGAAGATCAACGTAATCAACTTGCAAATTGATTATGTTGAGTTTCTAGGGGCTGCATTTGATGAAATCGGTCGGAAACAGTCGAATATGCGGCTTCTACGGTGGCCGGCGTCTGCAAAATCAGTCGAATGTGGGAGAAGAAGAACGTTGAGGAAGATGATAAAAATACAAAATCAGTTCATTAATTTCTGAGTTTTTTCAAAAGGACTCAAAAAATTACATTTTGGTCATTCCACCGTTAATTTTAACAGATAACATAGACAAAAGGGCATAATTGTTGACGGATTCAAAATCCAGGGATACTTGTGTCTGGAAAAAAAAAATAGGAAAATTTTTGTTGATTAGTATAAAACATAGGGATATTTTTGTAAATGTCCCTTTTTTTTTCAAATTTGTATTTTTTTTAACTTTTAACTTTTTAAAAGCATTTATAAAAAACAGCACTTTCGTTTTTATGTTAAAACTACTTATAAGATAAAAAAAAAATTCAAAACCCATTAAATTTCTGTCCAAGATAAGAACATGTAATAGATTTTGATCTAATAAGTTCTTAAAAACTCCTTTTAATTCTAGTTTAACACCAACTAAATTTTCATTTAAAATAAGGAGGTTTTCTTTCTGAGATTGCTTATACACTAAATGAATAATAATTTACCGAAAATTAAATAATGGGAAAGATATTTATGTTTTTTTTTAATTTTTTAATAGATATTTATGTCTTTTCATTGGAAAAGAAATAAACAAAGTAGTAATATAATACTATTAAATTCTGAATGGTTAAGCGTATGAATGGTCTGCTGTCACGGAGTAAGCAAGACAAAATTCCATAACGAGATAAGAGAAATGGATAGACAGTAAAATAAAATTATAAACATTTAGGGTGCAAGGAGCACTGGGTACTCATACATGGTATTTTTTTTTTTGGTAAATTTTTGTTTTATTTTTTTATTAAATTAAGTATTAAATTGTATCTATGCAGCTTTAAGATCAATTAAATTTATATAATTTGACAATATATTATTAATTTCACGAAAAATAATTAAAACAGTTATATTAAACGGTTGTAACTATTTTTTATAAAATTAATAATACAGAGTCAAACTCTACAAATTACAACTCATTGGAATTGATATTGATTATACGGTAGACACAATTCAACACTTTTATCACTTGATTTGAAAAAAAGGAAATGGAGCTAATATCACAATTCTAAATAAAATGATTTTTCCCCAAAATATGATTGGTAATACGACGCCGTATGGATGTCTCATGAATCGATTTGCTACACCTTATATATCCATCCACAAGAAATATAGTATAAAGTAAAATATCTACAAACATGTTTAGATTTTGATAAACCTCAAAAACCCAAACGGAAATGGCTCCAGCTCTCTACTTCAAGCCCTGCATTTCTCCTCCTCCGGCTAATTGGAGGTCTGATCTCTTTTTCTTTCTACTGAATTTTCAATTTCTATTACTTATTAGCTTAATTCTTTTGTTTCTTTTGTTGGTTTTCAATTTCAGCCAGTCAAAAATACTTGAAACTCCTGTCAATATATGCCCAAAAATCTATGGAGGTAGAGGTGTAGGAGGAGGCAAATTAGAGGTAGTAGCAATGGGTATGTTATCTCCAAGGAAGTTCATGCGGAAGAGAAGGAAAACGGAGGTGTTCAAAGACGCAACAGATGAAGCTGACCAGAAGAATTGGAGAGGACTTATGAAGCAAATTGATGAAACAGGTTCTGCTGTTGCAGTACTTAAGAGAAAAAGGATTTCCCAGAATCAGGATCTTCCTAAAGATCTTGTTTTGGGTACTTTGGTTAGATTTAAGCAGTTAAGGAAATGGAATCTTGTTGCTGAGGTTTGTAATTGAAGAAACTTCTGATTTTGCGCTTTTTCTTGTGTTATGAATGAGCATTGAGCAGGGAAATTTCAAGTTTTTGAATTCTGAAGTTTCATGTTATAAAGATTATAAATCGAGTTTTGGATTTTGAAATGCTTGTTATGAAAATTATTGTTAGAGGAGAATCTAAAGTTGGTGTATCCATATCAAATTCAAATTCCCCTTCATTTTAAATGTATCTAGCTAATTCATTTACTTGCTTAGTTTTTTCTAGAAACAATTTTTTCTGTCATATTTGTTAAAGTTTTATGATTTTGAATTTCTTGCTAACTGTGTTCTAATTTGCCATATGTCTAGATTTTAGAATGGCTTCGGACACAACCTTGGTGGGACTTCAATGAAATGGATGCTGTCATGCTTATAACAGCTCATGGAAAGCAAGGGAACTTCAATGAGGCTGAGAAAGTTTTAAGTTACATGAATAAGAAGGGTTATGCACCGAATGTTGTATCCTATACTGCCCTTTTGGAGGCCTATGGAAGAGGAGCTCGATGTAATAATGCTGAAGCCATATTTCGTAGGATGCAATCTTCAGGACCTAAGCCTTCTGCCTTGACTTATCAAATAATACTAAAAACATTTGTTGAGGTAATCTATCTTTGATGTGTGTTGTTATGCATGTATGTATTTGATCACATGTTAATGTGCCTTTTGCTTTCTATAATATAATCCATTTATGTTCATGTACGTATTATTTTGCTTTCTATCTCTTTCTTTTCTTCTAATTCAAGAATCAAGAATGTTTTAGAATATTCTGATAATGATCTTATTTGTGAACAAGGCCAAAATTACATTCAATCTTTTAGAACTGCAATCAACTTAATTTATGTGGTTGGATATCCTGAAATGTAACTTATTAAATATCCTGCTACTAGAAGAAGCATGTAAATTTCAAAGAGGTCCCTCTCTCTGAGATGGATTACAGTCATGATTTTCATTCAGGTTAAACCTGAGGGGTAGAAAATATGAGTTAATCAGAAAAGCATCATGTTGTTTTTTTGTAAATTTGCTGCTGTCTTGAATCTTACAGTAGAGTAATTGTCTTTGGAATTACTGCAGGGAAACAAGTTTAAAGAAGCTGAAGAAGTGTTCGAGACTCTATTGAAAGAGGAAAAGCCACCTTTAAAACCAGATCAGAAAATGTTCCATATGATGATATACATGTACAGAAAAGCTGGGAATTATGAAAAAGCTCGGAAAATGCTTTCACTAATGACAGAGCGAGGAGTCCCACATTCAACTGTCACATATAATAGTTTAATGTCATTCGAGACCAATTATAAGGAAGTTTCAAAGATTTATGACCAGGTGAAATTTATGAAAAGTTCATTACTTTTTTAAAGTAGTAATTATAACTGTTAAACAGAATTAACTGTTGGACCAACTTGATGAAAAAAGTATAAGCTAAAATATCTAATTGATATAAAGGATTCTAATGTGTACTTTGAAGGGGGGAAAGTTTTCCCATAGTTATTTGCTTTCCTGATGCAAAATGAGAAAAAAATAAAAAAGTTCCCAAGGAGAAGATACCAGAATCTGAGTTGACTGATTAAAGCTTTTGCCTGTGTTTGCCTGCAACTTTGTGCTGAACATGTTGAAAGAGTCGAAAAACATGTTTTGGGTGTTCTAGGAGTTGGATATTTTGTTCTTTAGTTTCCTCTTTTTCTTCCATTTTAATATTTTTTTCATAATAAAATCAGATTTTGAAGTAAATGCATAATTTTAGATGCAAAGATCCAATCTCAAACCTGATGTTGTGAGCTATGCATTACTCATCAATGCTTATGGAAAAGCTCGAAGGGAAGAAGAAGCTTTGGCAGTTTTTGAGGAGATGCTGGATGCTGGTGTCAGGTTTGTGTATACTGTAATCTTGACTGTTTTAATATTTATGGGAAGCCCATATCTGGAATTCTGTTGATAAATGTATCATTCATGTGTTGCTCACTTTCACTGAATACTATATGGCTATTCCTCTTTGTTTCTGGTGTCTTCATGGCTTATAGCCATCAACAATTTGCGCCAAAATAAATCTTCTCTAAATTTTACTCAAATTCCTAAATCTCCAGTCATCAAATTCTTGTGCTTTCTCTGGTGTCTGCTGGAGATTTGCCAATGGGAGAAATTCCCATGACAGTAACAACTAGGCAGTAGTTGTGAAGTCAACGGAGTACTCCCATTAACTCCATTATCTGGTGAATTTCAGATACTGTGTATAGACTTTTTGTCATCTGTCCTCAATGATTTTACATATTCTCATATTATTTAGCTACTTGTTTTTTAGGTATTGATAACTGAATTTATGCTGTTTCGTTTCCTTCTGGAGATAACCATGTCATTATTCTTTCTCTTGTAGGCCAACTCACAAAGCATATAACATTTTGCTTGATGCCTTTGCCATCTCGGGAATGGTGGAGCAGGCTCGAACAGTGTTCAAGAGCATGAGAAGAGACAGGTAAAGATTTCCTATCTGCAACTTAATTGTGCAGTACACTTCTTCGAGCTTATATATTTCATTGTACCTGCATTGTCCCTATATTCCAGAAAATAATAATAAACAATCTCCAATAGACAAGACTCTTCTTGAATTGTTCTTAGACTTCACATATGTTATTGATCACTTCACAAGGAATTTCTTTTATTGTTATATTAATATATTCTGCATGAGAAGAAAGTAAAAAACTGTATATTGAATAAAATGATTCTTTACATATATTGACAAGAAGTCTACGACAGATAAATTTTATTTCTGTGCTCAAACTAAAAGTTGTTAACCAGAACTAACTCTAACAGACTCGTTATAACACTTTACATGTGCTGCAACTTAACTAATTTTCCCACTAAAGTTCCGTTGTAAATTCTTAATATCAATGTCCTGTTTATCGTGCAAATCCTCTAATATAGACGCTTCTGATGTTGTGTCAGAAAGGTATCGAATAAGTGTCTAATATTGCTGTATATACAAGAAGGAAACATTTGTGCTTCATAGGTTAGAAATGAAATACTATCATAACTTATAAGGCTTCAGGTGTTGCGATTGTGTCTGCGAGGATGTAACATTTACTTCAATTTTTTTTGCAACGTAGATTATTGTTTTCAGGTTCATAAAGGAAGTATTCCAAACTGTTTCTTAATGATCTTCTGCTATAACATGATGTTTTACAGATGCAACCCAGATCTTTGCTCATATACAACAATGCTGTCAGCTTACGTGAACGCTTCTGATATGGAGGGCGCTGAAAAATTCTTCATTAGACTGAAACAAGATGGATTTGAACCCAATATTGTCACATACGGGGCATTGATCAAAGGATACGCAAAGACAAATGATCTTGAGAATATGATGAAAAAATACCAAGAAATGCAATTAATTGGCATAAAAGCAAATCAAACAATTTTGACGACAATAATGGATGCATACGGCAAGAACAAAGATTTTGGAAGTGCAGTCTCTTGGTATAAGGAAATGGAGCGCTTTGGACTTCCTCCTGACCAAAAAGCCAAAAACATCCTGTTGTCTTTAGCCAATACGGCAGATGAAAAAGACGAAGCTAATCAACTTGTAGGAAATTTCGGTGGCGTTATAAAGAGCATTAATGGAGCTTCTAGGTTCATTAATGAAGAAGATGCCGATGCTGATGATGAGGAGGATGATGATATTCAAGAGTACGAAGATGAATCCGGTGATGGTGAAGATTCTTATTATGGTGAAGAAGAAGAAGAAGAATTTATAGACCTTAACAAGGATAATAATCAACGAAATATGGAAGGCCTACACTCTCTTAAAATAGTTGGTTTATAGGTATATAGACTTATAATTTTGGGGCTTGAGCAAGTAAATGTGGAAGTTCTCTTTTATTTGCTGTAATGGAAGCGCTTTTATAACTTGGCTAAGTTGGTTGAAATTTTTATTGGTCAAATGTATAAATTCATCCTTCAACTTTTTATTGGTATATCAAAAGTTTTACTTCCATCCACTAAGTACTTCAATTCATAAAATGATATTTATTAATATTTAAATTTTATTAACCATTTTAATTTATAAAAATTTATTGATTAAAATCTTATTGGATTGTAAAAGCAGGAAAAATTTTTATTAACCATTTTAATTTATAAGAAGCTCGACGTTGGTTATATTGTATTGTTTTAGCGAGGGATGAGTGAGTCACGTGAGACTTGAAAAGGATCAATTTGTTCAAAAACTGTCATGCATGGAGTCCAATCAGCTTTGCTTCTGATGTCCACCTGGAACTTCTCAAGCCTACGTGCGTAAAATTTTAAAATACAAAATTAATCTTTTATTATAGGGGTCTTAAAGTTTCACCTAGTCAACTCTCAACTCCCTTCCAAATTTTCATTCCCATACTCTTCTAGTTGTTTGAACTTGAAAAGAGAACAATAGAGATAAAAAAAAAAAAAAATCATATTAATAGTAGGGGAAAGAGGAGGAGAAGATACATGATTATCCATGTGAACCATCGCAAATTTGGTAAAGAGTAATTAAGAAAGAATAAAAGAATAAAATAAGCTGATTTTATTGGGCTAATTTATTCATTCTCTTTACTTTTTATTTTTTTTATTCTCTCCAAAATTCTCTAGACTAGTTCCAGACATCCCCAAAGTTTTTCATTCTCATTTCCCTTAGAAACATGACGGCAACAGAAAATTTTTAGTTAATTTTAATTACAAAATTTTTAAATTCTTTTTAAGCTACATATTAAATTAACCATGGGATGGTGGGTATTTTTGTTTATTTTCTGTTTTTTTTTTTTTTTGGCGATCATCGCTACCATCACCACCACTGATGGTGGCACCCAAATTAAACAACAACAGAGAGCAATAAAGCATCCATGGCTGCGTTATGTTTAGCTTTGAATTCTTTTTGTTTTCGTTTTTGTTTTTGTTTTTTTTTGCCACCATGGTTACTGTAATCTCTTTTATATTAGACAAATCTAAGCCTTTCTTCTCTCAAATGATGATGTCAAAAAAAAAAAAAAAAAGAAGTAATAAACAAAGGACAGGAGTAGGAAGAAGAAGAACAGGTTGATGGTTGTGGGGGGAAAAAAAATCAACCAAACTAGTTGTGGTGGCTTGGAAAAAGAGGAAGAGGAAGGAAGAATAAAAAGGGTATGATGGTTTAGTAAATTTAGGTTTAAATATAATTAAAAAAATTAATAATTTAATATTTTCAGTTAAATCCTTATGGATTAAAATGTAAATACCTTTATTGCTTAGGTGTTTGAATGTAAATATAAATTTTATATATTTATGAGTATGTAAAATTTAATTTGACATTTAATTAAATAAAAAAATTATTATTTACTTAATTTGTGAAACAATATGAGATTTAATTAATTACAATTTCATTCAAAAAGTCTTGTCCAAAATAGTAATATTTTATTATTGTAGACTGTAATGGTTGTTCAGAATCATTTATGGCAGGATATATATTTATAGGGGCTTGATGCACAGTGTCTCCACAGTAGAAGGTATGGTCACAGATAGTCGCAGGAGATACCACGTGTGTAGTTGGTAATATGTCAGTGGCAACGATGGGTATAGGTCGAGGTCGAGCTTGCTAGTGGACTAGTTCGAGGAATGCCCTAGCTCTGGTGGTGTGATGAGGTCGCTTGTAGTGACCTCTCTGTTGACTGTTGGTGATTGGTATCTTGGCTACCGGTCCAGTCGCGAGTCTGGTCCTTAAATGGGTAAAGAGGTTTACAATTATTTTAATACATGTTATCAATCAATAATGTATGCTTCATGTCGAAAATTTTTTTTAAAAAAAATTATAAATTTTAAATACATATTATTAACAATACAGGTGCTTCATGTCAAAAAAAAAAAATTCTGTTTACCTGTTTCAAACTAACAGTCACAAAAAAATTCAGAATGCAAATTATTTCGTTTCTGAATCAGACCCAAACAAGCAAGAGTATTCATAATGATTTGTTTTCTTTCTCCTTCTATCCATTTTTTGATTCCACTCCATTTTTTCTGTGGAAACCAAATGCCCCCCTAAATCTTTTGTCCTTTCTTCTTTTTCTTGGTCGCATGCCAATTTTTTTAGAGTTGTACCAATAAGAGAGTTTAACAGTACAAAATTGAGATTGAAAACGTAGAAGATGAAGAAGAAATTACAAAATAAATATAAAGGATTTACGAGTATATTAGGTAAAATTTTAGGGACCCTATATATTTGTGCACATACATAAGGTTGGTTTTATCATTTTATAATTTACATATTAAAATTTGGACTTTTCTTTGACTAATAGAAAAATTGAGATAAAATGGTAGAAAGAATCCTATAGACTAATAGGTAAGAAAAGGGTGAGGCTATGATACGTCCGCATATTTTTCTAATTTCTTTAAAAATAAAATTATAAATCGTTTGTATTTAGTTTTGAAATTAATTTTAGAAGATCGTAGTTTATAAATTTGACTCTATTTTAAAAATATCACATAAAATAAGTAGATTTGTTTAGATTGTTAAATTCAAAAGTTCTACTTATTTTATGTGATATTTTAAAAATAGAATCAAATTTATAAACTGCGACTTTCTAAAATTAATCTTGAGACTAAATATAACTAATTTATAATTTTATTTTTTTCAAAAAAAAAAACTGTACGTATATACGGACCACCGCATACCAGCCATTCCAAAAAAAAAATTATTATGTACTTTGAAATCATATTTCGAAAAAATGCGAACTAAAAGGAATGAATGTTTAATTTCAAATATCCTCGAAAGTGGGCCAAAAAAAAGGAAAATATGGTTTGTGGTCCATGAAAATAAAGAGAAAATATGAGGTATGAAATGGAGACGTTTGGTTAGGGGAGGTGAGGTGAGGTGAGGTATGGTCCCATGTTATGAAATAAATAGGCATCAAATTCAAGATTGTTGATTGGGAAAAGGAAGTTTGGTTTCGTGAAGTCGCGGCCATCGTCAGCATCACCCTGACCCTCCAACGCCTGACCCTCCAACGCCACAATCGCCACCTCGCAATGGGGGGCCGATTATTATCTAGACCATAAACATTGTTTTTGTAGGGTACCCACATTTAAGGCGGTAAATAAATCAAGGATTGAACTGCTATGCCGCGGTCCGCATACGGGACTTGGCTTTTTTCAATTTTTTTAAAATAAAATTATAAATTATTTATATTTAATTTTAAGATCAATTTTAAAGAGTTATATTTTTATAAATTTGACTCTATTTAAAAAAGATCACATAAAATAAATAGAACTGTTGAAACTGTTACACTTAAGGTTAGTGGAATAATTTCTCATATGATAGAACGGTTTGGAACCTTACTGGTGTTGCGGTATTTTAAATACCGATAAACGACAAACTCAAATTGCAATGTAAATCACACGGCACTATATTTTTTGGAAGAGGAGAATGTAGAAATGTATGCTGAATTTTGCTTTAAAATTATGTAATGTGGAGTGAAAAAATCGTTAGAAATCAAGTGTAATTTCAAGTGAGTGGCCGATTGAATTTATAGGGAACCAAGAGGTGCAATTGAAAAGTTACACCGGTTCGATTTAAACTGAACGGGTGGCAGTTGGGCGATTGGACCGAACAAATGCAAATCAAACATTGCAATTGTTCGGCTAGAACTGCTTTAGGTCTGATCGAATTAAGTTTAGGTTGAACCAAACTCTAACCAATATGGGTTCCAAAAAATTTAATCAAATCAACCGAAGCTGAGCGAGTGATGACAGTGACACGAGGGCCGAATCTCTTTCCATCCTTTTAATTGCTACACTGAGTTACTTTATTTTAAACACATTTTCATTTTATTATTTATCCGATTTGGGATAAATAAACTTTCCCTTCATTTCCCTCACACCATTAAAATATATATATATATATATATAATTCCTAGTAGTCCCCCACATAAATGGAGAATACCAAGTTTTAAAAATTATGCATAAAACTGTGTGATTCACAATTAAGAATTAATTGCATTTGAATAAGTAGGTTTCTTTTTGAACTTTTTGGAGTGAATATATATCGAGTATACTCGTCAATCGGTAGATGTGATATCTTTGAACGGTCAACTTTTAATGTATACTAAGATAGTGTAAGTCACACAACTAATTCCTATTCACTCTTTGGTTCTCATTGTTGCGTTCATTTTAGCCATGAACACTGCCTGGTCTCATGAGTGCTTAGAGAACTGTCCTTCTTTTATTCTCCTTGAAGTGGCTCACACTTTACTCTCTCATAGGTGATTCCTAAACATATATTCCGTAAATACACCATTTGATCAATCTTATGTCAAATTTAGAAATCATTAAAAACCTCTTATTTTTTATTTATCCTCTTTTCTGAACATAGTCTCATCATGAGAATGAATTTAATAATTTGACAATGTTGGACCATCATACACAGTTGTGTTTTCTCTTTGAACCTAGATATTGGGATCTCCAATCTACTAGATAGATTTACCACTATTTTGATGTCCTATGATAATGGTTTTCCCTCTCTAAAAATGAAAAAAATAAAAATAAAAAAGGAGGAAGGCATGGAAGTTGTAATTCACAATTATACGGGACTAAATTGAATAATATTTTATGTAAACTAATTTTTTGTATAATAGAACTTAAAAAAAATGGATTGTCTAGTTAAATTTTAAATTAGAGGACTAAATCATTTAATTCATTAAATTCGAGGACTTTAATTATAGTCATATTCCCTTGATAAATTAAAATTTTTCTTAATCAGCAAAATTCTATTTTTCGATCAAAACATACTCTTTAAATCTGGGTTTTAGAATAAATTTCAACCTTAACTTTTTTTTAAAATAACCCTAGTTTTTAAATTTCTAACTATCAACTTATTGTATAATTCAAAGTAAAATTAAATTTGAATTTATATGGTTTTAAGATATAAAATTTATAAAATAATCAAGCATGTTTTAAATTTTGCATTATTTTTTTTTCTTCAAAATTTTAACAATTATAAGAAGACATTCACATTATTAACATAAAACTAAATTTAAGCATGTCATGATTTAAGCATGTCATGATTAAAAAAAATTAGACAAATAGTACAACTTTGAAAATTATATTGTTCATAAAATGACAAAACTTTATTTTTTTTCTCGTCAATGCTTATGGTTGCGCTTGTAGATAGGTAGATGGTAAGGGTATGTCATATTCAATAAAAATCAATATCATTGTCTTTGTAACTCCAATAATATAAGAATATGTGGTTGAGAATAATTATTATAAAATAATTTAAAAGGAAAAAAATTGATAATATTTGTGATGAAATTCTAGCTTTTTTTTTTCCCTAAATAATGAAACTATAGCTTTAAAATCTGAAGATCATGAGTTGCATTTTTTTTTTTTAATCTTTGTAATTGTTTGATTTTCTTTTTCTTATTGTCAAGTGAAGAAAAAAGAATAAAAAACTTTTCTAGCTATTTATCTAATTTCACTGGTTATATCAACAACAAAATTAAATATTATTGTTCCAGTCAAGAATAGACCTCAAAAGAATATTAAATTTATTGTCAATCCAATAAATATAATCTACCATCTCCAAGTCGCTTCAACCTGACTTATTTGGATCAAACATGCTTTACCTTAACTTGTATGAAAAATTGACCCTTGTTGAACCGTAGTGGAATCATTGTCCAACAAGCTAGTTCAAGGTTTCAGTTTCACAATCCGAAGGCCAAACGGCCGAAGCGGTCACAAATTGAATTACATTTAAACTGTGAATTAGCCTTGATAAACTGTCAGTACATAAACCGTATTTGAGTCATGATATTACAGTCTGATTCAAGGTTCAACAGTCTCTATAAACCTGTAAGCCGGCAATTCACGGGCCCGAACCATGCCAACTCTATTTGTCACATGGATTAGAATTATTTGCAATTATTAGACATTTTTATAAACTAAAAAGTAATAATATTAATTATTGAATAGTGATATCCGTGTCACATATTGAATAGGGTTAGATTAGGAATAAGGATCTTTTTGTTAAGTAATAATAATAATAAAATATCAAAACTTTTTAATATCTAATAATTTGATCCCTTCCATCAAAAAATAATCTGATCCTAATAAATAATGAAAGTATCTTGTCCGAAGCAGCTTTTCGTCCGTTTAAGTTTAAGTGTGTTTCACAAAAATTAGATTTTTGAGTAGTGTTTGACTATTTACTTAACTGTTTATGAAATGTTAAAAATTAAAAATTATAGATTTAAATTTTGATAAAATACTATTAAATAATAAAAAAACTTCCTAAAAACTATTTTAAGAAATTTTAAAAATATAATTTTTAGTTGGGGGATCGGATAGTCTGGTGATAGAGACTTGGACAATAGGCTAGTTGGAGTCAATAAATAGAAAGAAACTATATCTCTTTTAAGTTCATGAATTATATATGTGTATACCTATGCTAAAAAAAATTAATACTATATTTATTTTTATTATTTTTTTACACTCTAAAAATATAAATATCAAAAAATTATCAATACCAATATATAAATAATAATAATAAATAATTACTGATCCGTTATACCGTTTATTTTTTCACTAATATTAATAAAAAATAATAAAAAATAATTATAAAATTTAATATAAATAAAATTATAAACAACTTAAAAAAAATATATAAACAAATTACAAATAGGAAGGTAGTAATTTTTAGTCAAAACGATAGACAATGCAATGATTTGAATCGTGACGGGCCCGCTTAAATTGAGTCCCATGAAAATGGGGTCCACGGCAAATGGTGAGAATTTGATGACGTGGTATCAACGACCTCTGCGTCCTGCCACGTTGTTGCTTCCTTAATCCTTTTCTCAGTCTTATTTTTTATTTGTCATTTCGTGGCATATATATATATATATTTTTTTCCTTTTTTGGCCCTTTAGTTGCAGCCACAGTAGTACCCACATATATTCCAATTTTAATTTTTTTAACAATCATATAATCCATTTTTAAGTAACTAATAGATTATTTATCTTTTTCATTTAGTCATCAAATGTAGAAAGAACAAAAATAAAATTTGCTATAAAAAAATTTAATTTTCATTTTTACAAAGAATGGAGAAAGAGGAAAAACTAAATTATAGTATTTATCGTAAAAAATCAGAACATATTCTTAATTTTTATAGATGATATATAGTTTGGTGGGAAAAGCTAAAACCAGATCGGCCAAATTTTTTCTTGGTCTCCAGTAATGAAACAAGCTAAGGTTTATGTCAAAACATCAATTTTGATGAGAGAATTCAAAATATATGATCAAATTTGTCATTAGACTACTAGAAATAGATGAAAACGCGTAAAAAAATTGTCATAAGTTTTCTCTTTCATTTGTGTTTTATCTTCTATCTTTCTTTTCTTTTTATTTTTTAATTCAAAACTATAAATTAATAAATAATTATTTTTTTAAGTATGTGCAAAAAGTGTGGGCAAATTAAGTTTAAGTATATACAAAAGTGTGTGGTGTGTTCTAATAAAATGCATGCGCTCACAATTATTTTTTTTTGAACTTATAAATATTTTAATTGCTAACAAATTATGTGTGTCCCAATGAATATGTTTGTTTTTTTTTAATTAATAAGATTTTTATATAAAAAATTAATTATGATCTTTAAAAAAAATAAGATTTTTAAATATGATCTTTCAAAAAAAATTAAATATTCAAAAACTTATGATTATATTTAATAAGATTTTTATATAAAAATAAATTTGGAACAACCAAGAAAATGTCCAATCAATTTTTAGCATTTTCCGGCAATTCGTAAAAATAAGGTCATATTCTGATTACTTGCGACAAGCTCTTTAATTTGTTTTTTTTTTTTTTTTTTTTTTTTGCTACATTTCTTGTCGAAAATGGAAAATAAATTTTTCACGGCAAATTTTGTTTTTGTTCTACCATTGATAACCAAAGTAAGAAGATACAAAATTATATTCTAGTTCTTATAACTTGTTGATGATTTGAAAACTGGTTAAAGGTTTCTGATTGTTATAAAAATTAAATTTGTGATATGTGTTCATTACAAATTGATATTAGAGTATTTAAACGTTATATTATCTAAAGTTAAGGTATTGTTAACCTGAGGTCCCGGGTTCGAGGCTTATCAAATCCCCTTCCCTATATCTCCCAAGTAGAATAGGATATCTATGTCAAAAAAAACAAAAATATTGTTAATATAAATAAGCCACAATCTACCACTATACCCAAACTATTCAAATTAATTACACTGTGCCATTTGGCATATACAAAAACAGAGCTTCAATTATTGTAGGGCAAAAACATTTATCACTATATAAATAAATATTTATTAGAGAGATTATCTTTCATGTCCTTGATATTTCAGTAAATATACTCTCAAGTTCTCATATTTTTTTAAGATATATTCTCAAATCCTTTAGTTTTTAAAATATTATACTCTCATGTCTTTTTATCTAAAAAATATGTTATTTCTAAATAATAAAAATAAAAAAATATATTTTTTTAATAGTATGATCAAAGTTTAATTTTTCACATTAAATAATCCAAATATGTCCTAAAAAAAGAACTAGACAAGTGCATATATCAATTTGATCATCTCAACTTGAGCAATTGAAAATAGATTTGGAATATTTAGTATTAAAATTTACACTTTGATCACCGCAGCTGAAGGTTGAAAATAAAAAAAATTATTTTTAGTTCTAACTATTCATAAATAATGTCTTTTTTAGATGAAAATATTTAAGAATATAATATCTTAGAAACTAAAAGATTTTAGAGCATATTTTATAACTATGCTAAAAAAGAAAACTTAATTTTTTTTTTTCAACAAAGAAAGATAATCTCCGTATTTATTAATCCCTAGCAAATATACTCTTTCGAATTTAAAGTATCAAATTAGTTCTCTTATATCTAAAAAAGATAAGATTGTAGCATTATCAATCACTCTTTTAAATTCTAAGTGTCAAACTGGTTCTATTACATTTCATGTAGATAAGATTATAGAAAGTGAGAGTTTTCAAATAGTGTTCCAAAGATGTTAAAACTTAGATTGATAGCATAGACTAGTAGTTAATGCGTTGTGTTATGATCTGTTATTCGCGAATTCAAATATCTATATGAAAATGATTAAATTACACCATTGAATTAAAAAAAATTAATGTTAAATATAATTTTTAAAAATTATTCAAAATAAAATTTATCATTATCCTGCTTTAAAAAATCATTATTTTTTTTATATCATAAAAAAAATGATTATTGTTAGTTGTTAAAAAGGGATATTCAATACTTACCCATTCGGACCAAGACATAAAATTCAAGAAGATACGATAAAACTAACAGAAAAATAAAAAGGCCGGCGGGGTTAAAATTGTAAAGTTGATTTTTGTACATGTATAAGTGACAGCCGCTTCTTCTTTCTTTTCCTTCTATTTTTAAGGTGGATTTTTGTCAGTCAGTCAGTATTTCTCTCTTTCTCTGCCAAATTGCCACTCCAGACAGAAGCTAAAATAAAAAACCTTCATGCAAAACTAGAAAACGAAAATGGCGATAATGGCTGGAAGAACCAAACTAACAAGGTTTATTTCCATTCTTGCTACTACTAATAATAATTTGAATTCTTCAAGATCTGGTACATTCTTTACTGGGTTGGCTCGGTTTTCGGCGGTGGCGACGGCTAAAGATCAAGAATTGGTCCGCCGGCCAAGAGGTGTTGGGTTGGAGATATTAGGAATTAAAGATTATGAAGATTATAGAAAGGCTTTGTATGGTGATATCACTCATAAAGCTTTGCTTGTTGACGCTGTTGGTACTCTTGTAATTCCTTCACAGCCCATGGCTCAGGTAATCATACATAAAAATGCATTTAAATAAATTAATATATAATATATATAGTTATGATTCTAATTATACTTTTATAGTGTATTGTCTTTTGATGTGCTTCTGCTTGTAGCATTTTCTGGGATTTTTTTGTTCTCTGTATATAAAATTTTTTTATTTTTGATCCTTTTTTTTTTAATTTCTGTTTTTGTGTTCTTATTCTAAATTGCCTTTTTTTTTTTTTTTAATGATTTGGTGGGGAAGTGAGTTGAATTCATTTTACAGTATAAAGTTCACAACTTTTATTTCATTTATTTGTGCTGTATCTTCTCTTTTGCATGTGTAAGGTTTGTTGTTTCCCCCATTTTCTCTCTGTAATTCATTAGCTGCTTCATTGATTTTCTTTCTGCAATTTGGGCTATAATATTTATCTAATCTTTCTGTAATAACCATAAAAATAAAATTTAACTTATATTAAATCTTTACTGTGTCTGCTGAATGCTAAAGCTCTCTTCTTTTATCATGTTAGATATATAGACAGATCGGGGAAAAATATGGTGTGGAGTACTCAGAGGATGAGATACTGAATAGATATAGAAAGGCTTATGAGCAACCTTGGGGTAGATCACGGCTCAGGTTTGTTTGTTTACCTAATTCTGTTCATTTTCTCTTTGAAATCCATTTTCTTTCTTTTTTTACTGTATCTTTTGCTTATTTTACTGCCTGCTTCTTACAGCAATTCCTTTTTTGTAACTTTATTATAATTTTTCTTTAATAAAAAAATAGCATTTGTAAAGCATTAAAGTTATATATAACATAAGCAAAGTCATTAATTTTTTATTTCTTTTCATTTTGAGAAAAAAATTATTTCTTTCTGTTAGGTTATGACTTATGATGGTTGTATTAGTTGATTTTGCGTCTGCGTTGCATTCCTTGTTAAGATGGTAGCTTTTGCTTTCTGACTTGGTGCTTTTGTCTTCTTCCCCTGCATTTTCAGTTCTCCTGATGTCTATCCAATTTGTAGGATTTCATTTTCTGTGTGTTGCAAGCTTTCAATAGTTTGAATTGTGAATCTTGAAATCAAAATTAGTCACAAGATAAATCTGTATGCGCTTAAATAAAATTTACAACAGTTTACCAATGTCTCATGATAAAAAAAAGGGATAAATCTTATGTGTTGAATTATCACAGTAATTTGTAGGTTAGATTTATTGGTGTAGAAAATCTACTGCTTGTAGATTTGTTGCTCTCTGGCATGTTTTCTTAAATCTTAAGCATCATAACAGTTTGGTTCTTGCTCGATATTTTCCTTTTGTTTTTTGTTTCTGAGGAGGTGAGTTATTCATTCTTAATTATCATGATGTCGATTTGTCATAGGCAATTAAATGCCGTGCTAATCTAGGTTGGGGCTGGCTAAAACTGCAGAGAACACAAAGGTTTTCTTCTGGCATGAAACTGGGTTTCTAGTAAACTTACCTGAAAGATTTTGCATTAATTCCAACATTACCAATTTACATGCTAAATGTTTCCTTCTACGAATTATTTTCGCAGTAAAATCTACACAAAATATAGCAACAGATCTCAAAAATCCAATTTATCTATTCAATTCCTCCTTACACTGAAACTAAAATTTGGCTATGATGATTACAAATTTGTTATGCATACTCACAATAGAAAAAGAAGAAAAGAAAACATATTTCCTATCTCAGCCCAATTAGGATAGACTGATAGAGTCCCAGTTGGGTTGTGTTTGCATGTTCATCCCAAATAAGTCTAACTAAATTTGATGTCAACCTTTCATCTTAAATGTTCAATTTTGATGCCTTATTTATTGTAAACCTAACCCTTATTCTCTTTACTACTTGTTCACATGTTCTTGTGGGTCATTGAGAGGCTAACTAACTTTCTCTTCGGTTAGTTTCTAACCAAATTTTACATTGTTTTTCTCTACCAAACAAATATGCAAAAGGAAGATAAAAAAAAAAAAAAAAAAAAAAGAGAGAATTAAAGTAAGAAACCTCCATTTGCTCTGTGTCATAAGCTGTATGGTGGAATCATTGTTGGCATCTATGCTTTGATTGGGAATAGAGAAAGTGGATAGAGGAAAAAAAAAAGGTGTGGGGAAAGTAAGGGAATATTCTCCCTTGTTTGGACGATGAAGTGAAGCAAAAGAAAGTGGAGATAAGATAAATTGTGTGTTTTGGAAAGGGATTTTAATTTATAAATTATAGGTCCATCCCAATTGGGTTTAATGGGGTAAACATATATTTACTATTTTATTTATGTAAAAAAAAAGGTAAAATTTTTATATACTTCTTAATTTGGTGGAAAGTGCCACATGGGAAAAAAAATGCTAGCTTTTTCTCAAATTTGTTATTGTTCTAAATTTGATGATATGCTTGTTGCTTTCATGGCACTCTCTCTTAGTTTTCGATACTCTCAACTCTTTTTTTTTTTTTGGTGAAAAATAAATGTATTGCAGATACGTGAATGATGGGAGACCCTTCTGGCAATATATAGTCAGTTACTCTACCGGCTGTTCGGATTCTCAGTATTTTGAAGAACTTTATAGCTACTATACTACTGAAAAGGTAGGGTTGGCTGACTAATTTGAATGGAATTATAGACATTTTTCGCCGTTTTGTTTGCTGGCTCTAACTTCGTGCTTGTTGTTTTCATTTCAAGGCTTGGCATCTCTGTGATCCCAGTGCTGAGAAAGTATTCAGGGCTCTTAGAAAGGCAGGTGTGAAGTTGGCTGTTGTCTCTAACTTCGACACTCGACTTAGACCTCTACTGCATGCTCTGAATTGTTATAATTGGTTTGATGCTGTCGCAGTTTCAGCTGAAGTAGGAAACACTTCTTTTAACCTTTTTCCTCACTCCCTGGAATGGAAGTTTCAATATTTACAATTTTCTGCTGTGTCCCTCTAAATAGGTTGCTGCAGAGAAGCCAAATCCAACAATATTTCTAAAAGCTTGCGAGCTCCTAGGAGTAAAACCAGAAGAAGCTGTTCATGTAGGAGACGATCGTAGGAATGATATATGGGGTGCAAGAGATGCAGGTTGCGACGCTTGGCTTTGGGGAAGTGATGTCCATTCCTTTGAGGAGGTATGCCCTCAATAAAAATTGTCAAAATCAGAATCATTTAAGGTTGTGTTTGATACACAAAAATGCAATGTAATTGCAATTACGTAGCATGATTTACCTTCGCTAGCGAAAAGCATGTATTTATGAAAACTATATAATCTACTAATATATATGTATGGTGTCTTGTAATTTTGGTGATGCAGGTTGCACAAACAATAGGAGTGCAGGTTTGAGAGAGTTTGGTCATCTGGATGATTAGGGTTCAAGTTTTATTTATGCACAGGTGTATTAGCTTTCAAAAAGAGGATGTCACTCAAAAGTATTTTCATATTTTGTATAGGAACCATAGCTAATTAACTACTGTGACAATGTAAAATATAGGCGGTGAGTAATAATATTGGCCTTTTCTTTGCCCTTTTGTAGTTTGTTCTCATTGGTCTTGTGGATTTATACAGAAAAAGGTCAATCTTTATATCATATGTTTTATTTTGTAAAAATAGCACAAAATTAAAAACCCCCCACCTCCACCTCAAATTATAAAAAAAAAAAAAAGGTAAATAGCACACGAAGCTTTTAATATTATCGAACTACCCTGAACACAAAACACGCATTCCTTCGATCGATCATTCTTTCTTTCCATATTCTTTCTTCGTTGCGAAAGAAACAAAAATCGCGTCTGTAAAATGGATTAAATTGGAAATAGAAGAATCCGTTGCAGGCGATCCACTCGTCGGAAATAGATTATTGTTGCTCTTGGAACTTTTTCCTGCGTTCTTCATCGTCTCAGCTCGTATCTCTTTGGTTGAAGAAATCCATAAAATCAAAAGTAAAAGCGTTGAAGAACTCGAAGAAACATACAAAAAAATGGACAAAAGCTCAAGAAGCCATACATAAAAATCGATGAAGCCTAGTAATTCATTTTCTCTCCTCTTTTCTTCGATTAATATTGCTAATAATCAATCAATATCATTTGTATATATACAATTACAATGAGTAGTATATATGCCTGCCGATTATATGTTTCCTTTTTCCGACGAAAGCTTTTAAGTGTATTATTATTATGTAACGTTGTGGTTTGGGGTATTAATGCAACAACTGTTTTGTTTTTTGTTTTCCAATTGATTGTAGTTCTGTTAGGTTAAAAATCACAGTTAATTAGGTTGATTAGAAATCACCCGAATAATATTTCAGTCTCTACATATGCTTTGATGGAGTTTAAATTGTATATTTTGTATATTTGTATGATGGAAAGCTGAAATTGAAAACCTGGAGAACTGAAATTAAGAACCTAGATTTTTTGTATATTTTACTAGTAAATAAGAGAATTTAAACTTATTTATCGGTAGTAAAAGTAAATAAATTTATTTACTGATTAATGGTGATCGGAAGTATGACATTGAAAGAAAATAAAATTAAATAAATTTATTTACCGGTGAATGGTGGCCGGAAGTGAAAGGAAAAAAAAAAGAAATAAATTTATTTTTCAGTAATTGGCCACCGATGTTGACTGGAAGAAAATAAAAGTAAATAAATTTATTTACCGGTGACCGGCTGAGTACTGAGCCAGGAGGCAATAAAAAAAAATAAATTTATATAACAGCAGTTGATTAATATGTAAAGTAAGGACAATAAGATAAAAGAATAATAAAAACTACTATAAAACTTATAAAAAAACTATTTACTTAAATATTTACTTAAATCAAACTTTTTTTTTTTAACATCTACTACAATTTGCTAGTTCAATCCCTATAGTTCACATGGTAGGATTTGAACCTTAGCCACCTAGGCCTATTCAATATAATGAGCTGCCAATCCTAGGAATTTGATTGGTTTGGTCTGATTTGGTTTTATAAAATTTTAAATTTGATTTTAATTTCAAAATTTCCAATTTAATTTTTGTTTTATTAATTAAAACAATACAGTTTTGTATAAATACAATCCAAGGCTTTTGGTTTTATCATATAAATTCGTGCATTTAATTCAATTATATTTATTTTAAAAAAATCATAATGAATTACTTTTAATCTTCATTGTCCCCTTCAATTGGTGACAATTAATCAACAACACAATTTGAATTGAACTCAGCACTCAAATTAGATATTGACATCAAATGGAGGCTTAAATTTATAGCATAAATTTTGGTCTTGTAATGATTTCAGCACAAATTTCACTTTAGGTGATGGAAACTGTCAAGTTGGAGTACGGTAGACGCTGAGGGAATTTCAGCACAAATTTCACTTTAGGTTGTTGCAAAAGAGAAGAAATTTTTCTTGGAAACCTTTGAAATTGGGAGCAAATTCACATGATATAAATTACTATTTCTGTTTTTCTTTATTTCATTACATTTACTTTTCACCAATATAAAAGAAATCAGCTTTCACCAATATTAAGAAGAAATAATAATAAAAAATTATTAACCCTTTATAAACTCTTTACAAAACTTACTATATAAAAAGAAATGTAAAATATTAAAAAATATACCAAAAAAGAGCAATGTAAACAGATGAAAAAAACGGAGGTAATTTTTCTTTTATTGTGGGCATATGTGAAAATTTCGACCTCTACCATATTTCATCGGTTTTAGTGTGGTACCGTGCCCCTTTGATTAAGTTAGACATGCAGGTTATTTAAAAAGAAGCTAATTATTTTCTTTTTAGTTTTCAACATAAAATAACTAGAAAAATATTTCAGAAATTGGACGCTGAAGAATATTGAAATTATCTTTTGCTGAAAACTTCATCTTTATGCCCCTCTTTTACGGATATTCCAGTATGGAGAAGTGTTTGGAGATTGATCAGCTAAGAGATGAGATGAAGAATGCTGAGGCTTTGAACAAACAATCTCAGGAGGTAAAGATTTATTGCAAGTTTCTCACTTTCTGGCATACTATTTTGAAACTATAGATATTGCTTTTTAGTTTTTAGATTCCACTTGATTTAGAAATTAAAAGTGTCCTAAAAGAAATTGAGATTCCTAAGACAACATTAAATGAAGAATCGGAATCTTATCAGAGTTGCATCATATTCATCTCTCTACGTGAATTAAACACATTACATAATGGCTTTCAACTGAGGAATAATTTAGTTGATAACTTATTGTCCTCTTAACAGAATCTTCAGAACCAACTTTCTGAAATGATGAAAGAACGGGATGAATTGCTGGTTAAGATGGAAGGGTATTTGACCAATGCAAGTGAAGTGGAATTTATGAGAAAAAACATTCAGGTGACTAGACATGACGTTGGTCATAAATTCGTTTTTCTTCAGTATCCTATCAAACTCCGGAATTCTCTTCTGATGCGAATGCCTTTTTCTCAGCTGGAGGGCGCAAAAGCTCAAGTTGAGGAACTGAATGCAAGAATTTCCAGCATGGAGGTCAAGATGAAGAATGCAAGTATACTGCTATTCGCACATACGAACCATTTTATCCTTTTTCCTTCAACTGAGAAATAAATTGATCATTATGATAAAATTAGGTTGAAGTGGAAAACAATGTATTAAGGGCAAAACTTCGAATGAGGCTTCGAGGTATGCAAGCACGATTAGATGCCATTCGATTTAGGCACACAGAAATGTTGGGTGAGATAGATGTGATGAATGGGATACAAGGAAGCTACAAGAAATCTCAAGGAGAAGTTAGCTTCGTATGCAATGGAAAGCCAAAGAATAAAGAAGCATCAGTATTGATTTATTAATTAATTTTGTAAATATAATCTTTTTGTTCATCAGTAAAAATATTTAATTTTAGGATTGCTAACCACTCTGTCATGTATAGCATCTTACTATGATGTAACATTCGGTGGAAATGCACACAAAAATGTACGATTTTTTAACCAGTACAAAAATGAACTCATGAAATCGTTAATGGAAAACATAAATTTCAAATAGCAAGTCAAGATTTTTCAAGAAGGTCTTAGATTCTCAATTAACTTAAATTATAAAAAGTTATACATTGAGTGATAAACATAAATCTATCCCAAAATTGATATGCTTACAGCACATTCTATTTATCAGCAAAATTGATAAGTTTACAGCACATTCCATTTGTCAGCGACAGCTTCACAGATCTTTGAGATACACCAGGCAGCACTCAGTGGATAACCAGAAACTGCAGAAAAGCCAGAAAATAACGACAAAATACTGTCAAGATGCTGAAGCAAATAAAGAAATATCAAATACAGCAGGAAAGCAGCAATACCCAAATTTTAAATTGCAAAAAAAATATTGGCAATGTAAAACTACTAACGTCCAATAATTTCGAACAGTTCAGTACTCATATTTGCTAAAAATTATAAACAAGTTATGTTGTTTAGAATCTGCAATCCCACCTATAAGAATGCCTCTTTATCAAGGATTGGTTTATTTATAAATGGCCAGTTTCTAAAAGCTTTGGATCAGTGAATCAACATATAACCTATATACACTATTAGATCAAATAATAAGGGTCACGAGAAGCGGGGAAAAGGGAAAAATTAAAGCCTAAAAACCACCATTATTTTTTTTTTAAAATGAGAGATTCCGACGATAAATGAAAAAATAAATGCATTTTCAGTACAAAATCTTATACAGAGAAAGGTACAAAAAGAACTTACCTGCTATGAAATCATCTATATAATCACAATCAATTTTTCCATGGGCCATTGCACCAACCTGAAGATTTGTTAGGTGATAGATCAGGTTACATGTTTCAATAAGAGAGTTAGAAAGTTGTAGATAATTGAAAACATACCACAAAAACAAGATTCGTATCATCACCGACTGTATCTACATACTTGCGGATTTTAACCAATTTGTCTGAACTAAATGAGAAACCTGATAAAAATCCAGAAATTTATCATTTCTACTCGGTAGCACCATCAAGAATGGAACAGCAGAAAGAAAAATTTAAAGCTTACCTATTTTACGAGAATTGGCAGGAAGGTATTGGGTCACAGGATTCTTGATCACACGGAGAAGTTTCTCACGCTTACCAACAGCAGTTATACTTAGTTTTTGAAGCAATTGCACTGCAGTATTGCATCAAGTAATAAATACCCATGACAAAGCAACAAAAAAAAAAAAGCACACAAAATATCTAACAACAGTAAGAACGATAATCTAATTACTTGTTTGAATAGCTTAACTTACACATAATTCCACAGAACCGCTTATATGTCCTTGGAATACGTACATGGGGCTTCACTTCAAAAAGAACACCTCTCTCTGTTTTCACATAAACTCCTTGCAACCTCCCAGCCTTATTCACTGGGCTATCCAAGATTGACAGGAGAGCCTGCAATTATGAATAATGATGATATAAGAAACACATGAATTGAAGATAAAGTTAATTAACTTTATGAAAATGTCAATGCCATCCCTTCCCTGAAACTATTTGAAACACAAAAAAAAAAACTCAAAATTTCTTGTAACATTTCGACAATGTTGTGTTCCCATCAATAGAAGAGGAAGGCTAGCAGTAACCTTAAAAATAACACTTCTCAAACAACTTGAACCAGGATATGGATATCCTTTTTGGCTAATCTAGAAGGCATACCTGATAAACAATGTCAGGCCTATAATCAGCAGGATTTTTATTATTCTTTCTCAGGAAATTCACATGATCATCCGAATTCAAGATTTGGTAATTCTGCACGAACAAAACAAGTTAGATTCAGGTTAGACAAGATGACCAAACTCAAAATAAGTTAAAATTTCAAGAAAAACCAAAACTTCAAAAACCCAAACTTTTACCTAAACACATAGTTTGAATCCCCTATTAATACAAACTACAATTTAAATTAAAGACAACTCTAAGCCTCTCTTTTGTCAACATTAGAGTAAAAAATGACCCAGATACATCAAATAACAAAGGATCAAAATTAGTTACCTTTCCAACTTTTGCAACTTCCAATGAGGCCTTTTCGAGCACAAAATAAATCCCAGGTTTTTTCACATTTGGATCACTTGGTACAATTGGAATTCCTTCTATTTCATCGGCTTGCCCCTCTATTTCTTTTCCTCCTTGCTCTTGTTCTTTATCTGTTGCTTCTTCTTCTTCGCTGTTTTGGGCATCCATTTCTGTTTTTAATGTCATAGCTCTTTTTGTTTCTCGTACGTTCTGTTCGTCCTCATCTTCCTCTTTATCATATCTCTCCTCCTTTCTTTTCTTCCGCTTCTGCCCTTTTACCCCATATGGCCGTACCATTTCTCTTCAACCTCAATAAACTAAACATTCAAAGAAAACAGGGAGACAGTACATGAATTGAGAGGGTTCAACCACTTCAGTTCACTCAACAGAAAAGAAAAAAGGCAGAAGCAGAAACAGAAATAAACTAAACTAACCCGAACTGACGTCGACAACCACTACCAGCAAAAACCTACAAGTGGCGACTTGGTGGTGTCCTGCGAACGGAGATTGGGTGGGAGTAGAGGAGCAGCTGGTGTGTTGTTTTGTTTCTGCGTGTGAAAATGGGTTACATATAGCAAGCAAAGAAGAGAAGAGATAATGTAATGTACTAATCATTACTTCCACAGTTAGCATGGGTTTCTTTTAGATATGGTTAAAAGAAAACAATACTTAACAACATAAAAATTAGGGGTGCGCATTTTCGGTTCGGTTAATCAATGGAAAAACCGATGCTGAATATAAGAACCGAAAACCAAACCGATATCCCTAAAACCAAACAGAAACTGAACCGAATATTTTGGTTCGGTGAAAAACCGAAAGTTCCAGCATAGCAGAAACATACTTTTAACAGAATTTAACTTATTGTTAGTTGCTTATGTTTGAGACATTAAGGAATAAATTTGATCTTTAAATATGATTTTGGCTCTTAAAAGAAACATGATGAGATAAAAAATTTAATCTTAAAACTGAATTTGGAAAATTAAAACCAAAGTACATGAAGTGAAATTAAAAATGCAGTCTTGACTAATTAACAGACAAGTTATAACCTGAAAATTCAAAACCACAAATCGTGTAAAAGCCTTAATCACAGAAGCTAGATTCAAATCTCAAGAAGCATTTTAAATGAACACAGATATATTGACCAAGCATGAACCTTATGTTTGCACAAGCAAAACCATATCCATAAAACAAGAACATTCAATTTTTGCATCAATACTATAAATTCAGCTTAAACCAGCAAGAGTTAAGCATCATCCAGGTTGCTAGCGAGCTCTACCTGTGTTCTCAAAAGAATTGCAGAACTGAGAAAATGGAGTTTCAGTCAACAAAGACATTATAATCAATTGAAAATGATGTCTTGAGTTATATAAGAACAGGTTTTCAAGCATAGAGATTTCCACAACTGGAATTTACTTTGGAAACACGAGTTCTAACAAAAACTTTTCCAGAAATCATAATAAAACCAAGCAGACCCTGAAATTGCAAATTTGAAGAAAAATCGAGTCTTGAAAACAAACAGAGCAAAGAAAGTAAACTGAGGAAATTCAAGACTGAAACAAAAAGAACAAAGTCGAAAACTAAAGCCAAACAGACTAAACATGTATATCACAACCAAAAATTTTAGGGAATCAAGATTTGAGCTAGTGGAGAAGCTCTTGGTCTTAATTCCCAGCAGGTGCAGAAACAAATCAAACACCAAAAGAAAATAAAAATCGAAAATTGAAACAACATTGAAACAGAAGCAAGACAGAGCAAAACAATGCAATCGGCTTCTTTCAGCTAAAAATTGATTCCCAAGCAACAATACGAAAGAACAAGTTTTGAATCTTACCTCTAAGGACTAAGGTCCTCAGATTTCAGGTTCAGAAACTAATGAGTTTTCTTCAGGAGATTCCAGAAATCTTCTTCGCAGACCCTCCTCCAAACTCAGCTTCAGTTCTGCTACAGAAACTTCCGTTGGTGAAGAACCGGACAAAGACAACCGGAGATGCGCAGTCCGTGCTCTGGCACTCTCTGGTGGTGGTGGTCAGGTGTGATGAGCGAAGAGAAGAGTGGGAAAGAAAGAGGAGAAAAACGACTTAGCTTCTGGAAAAGAAGAGAATAGATGTTTGTGGGTTAGAGTGGTGTTGTCGGCGCTTAGCTGGTGGGAGAGAGAGAGAGAGAGAGAGAGTGGCAGGCGGTGGTAGGAGGTGGAGGCTGAACGGAAGGGAAGCAATAGTAGAGAGGCTAGGGAAAAGAAAGAACTGAAGAAATATTAGGGCTTTTCCAAAAGGGCACCATGTTGTTTTTGTGTTTTCTGTTTGGTTCTTAACAGAACTAATAATTTTGATTTTTATATTTTCAGAACCGAAAATTGAACCGAGTCTATCGGTTAATTGATTTTTGATTTGATTTTGGTTCGGTTTTAGATTTATGGGTTTTTTGCCCATCCCTGATAAAAATAATGGAAAAAAGAAACTATTAGAGCTTTTTAGATTAAAAAAATAAAAATAATAGCCACAAAAGATATTTTTGCTACAAAGTATATGATGAGTTTACAACAAGTATTTGGTAACATTCCAGCAACTCTGTTTTAACCAGCGACTTCGCGATGAGAAATTTCCAGCAAGGAACCCCTTATTTTCTGGCTTGAAATGTGCTAGAAACCTTTTGAAATGTATGATTTCAGCCATATACGTGACAAAAACCTCTTCCTCTTCACATTTCTGGTCGGATTCATCAAGCTGTCCATTAGAATCTTACAAGATACTCATCGAAAAGTTCAAACATAGTCTAAAACTTCATAAACTCGTTGGAAACTATATTGTAACATCATTTTTTCATCGAAAACTTCATGAAACCATCAGAAGTAGACTAAAAACCACTTGGATTCTTCCATACCGCTGTCAAAATCACGACAGAAATGCACGTCCTCCATTTTTCCCGATGGGTTTACAAAAGGTTTCTCGTCTGATTCTCATCCATTCCAGCCATAGATCGACGATACTATAGGTACAGAAAGATTCATCGGTAGGGGTGAGCATAATAAATTGCAAATCACAATTGAAACAAAAATCGAACCAAAATCAAACAAAAATTTAGTTAACCGATGAGTTCAGTTCGGTCTACAGTGCTGAAAGTTTGAAAACTGATTAATTTAGTTCGGTGTTCTGTTCTAGGTGTTTGAGAACCGAACCTTCCTTATATACATAATCTTTTTCCAAACCAAAACTTACCGCTTTTCTTCAGAACCTTCCTCTCTCGTTCATCTCCACTCTAACCTAACCTCTTCTTTTCTTTTGAAATCCTAAGCTAAAAAACCTCCTTCAAGCTGCTCCTTTTCTTCTCTTTTCTCCCTCATTTCATCTTCTCTTCTAAAACCCTAGATTAAATAAATTGTCATCTCTTCGTCTCTTTCTTCAAGCCACTGCATCTACCACTTCTACTTTTGCATCTACAGTCTACTCCTTTAATAGATCAAAGTACTTGTAAAGAAGGAGAAATAAGGTCTTGAATAAGACAAACCGATGGAGAGGCTCCCATTGAAAAGGCGATGCTCCTTTTCTTTTTTTTTCCCCTTATTTTTTAGACTGCCTCTACCATTGCTTCTGTTTTTACTAATTGCTTCTGTTTTTTTGTAATTCTATTGGTGGTTCGATTTCCTCTGGCGATAGAGGTGAGTTAGGATGGGATAATTTGCTTTGTTTTGTTTTTGGTTTCAGAGACTCTACTTTGTAGGTTAAAAATGACGAGGAATTGCAAATGGTGTTTTTATTGCTATGTTTGGTTGTCTAGAAAGGTGGATGAAGAAAGGAAAAAGAAATTTTGAATTCTTCTTATTTTCTTTTTGAATCAGAATGATAAAAACCCACCCACTCTTTACTTATTTTCTATTCAATGCTATTTGGCTAATTTCATTTTCAAGCCATTTTACTGTATAAAGAGTTTGGAAGAGGATCCTCTGTATTCTACTTGTTGTTTGGCTAATTTCATTTTCGATTTTAGGCCATTTTACTGTGATTGGAAAGAATTTCTCTTGATTTATGTTTTCTGGTTAAAATTCGATTTTATAAGCGAATCAAACCAAAATATGTGGTTCAGTTGGTATTTGGTTTTCAATTACTAATTTTTATCTTTGGTTTTTTATGTGGTTTGGATTTTTTGGATGACTGAACTGAAAATGATCACCCCTACTCGTCGGCACCTAGGCTGTCGACCAGTACCCTCAGCTCGTCAATTGGTTGCATGATTTACGGTGGCGATGGAGGAAAGCGAGCTGCGTGTCACGGCCCAGCCCAGGGGCCGCAATCGGCGTGCATCTAAATCAGAGTTTAACTTCACAAGCCTCTAAAATGATCCACCTAACTAACCATCTTCAACTATTTAAATCCAACTCCACTGGATTTCAAATCTCAATGAATATCCAATTAATGTGGGATTTCACAATGTGGCTATTTGCGTTAAAGTACAGTAAAGGAAGTTAAAGATGCATTTTGAGTTTCTATTTATTAGCTTTTTATTTTATTTTATTTTTAAAAAAATTGAATGCAAAAGTTTTTAAAATTAAAGTTAACCATTCTTTCTTATTCGTTTTGCTGTGTTTTTGTTTTCCCAGACTTACAAAAAAAATTATAACTTTTTCACATATATCCCTTTTTTAAAGTACACAAGTTTTTCCTTAATAGCTAAAATGAACTATTTTAATTACATATTTGACCACTTAAAAAAAAGAAAGAAAAAAAAAACATGTGATTCGCCAGAAAAGACGACTAGAGCTAGGGTTTCACCGCCACCTCTACCAGATGCAGTGATTGGAGGGTACCATGTAACATCCTAAAAATGATAATTCTCGATTAACACAAATAAGAAAAAAGATCAAATTGTAAAATGAAAAATAAATTGTATTAAATTCTAATAATGAAATATTTTAAGGAAATTTATTTAATTAAATGTTTAGAAAATAATTTGAATATTTTAAGTATAAATTTGATATATTTTGTAAATTGGTAAATTTTTACCACATAGGGTAAAATGCGGTAAAACAGTAAATTTAAAATTTACCCTAGTTAAATAATAAAATATTAAACCAAGTATAAATATGATAAAAATAAGGTAAACACTTAATAAACTTATAGGCAATTATAAACTCTTGTAAACAAAGATACA
>CATIWJ010336889.1:0-20482 GCA_949640765.1 Croton laevigatus | reverse complement strand
GATGCATCATATACTTAGCAGTACTGCGAAATTTTGAACAGATTGAATAGAAAAAGAGATCTAAAAGTGATACTGACTGAATCAGTCGTACCACTTAAATTGAATGTTGATTTCAGTTATCACGGCAGTGACCGTGAAACTAATTTTGTTGAACTTGAATACGGCCGATTAAATTGAAATGATAGAGTTCGGTATTGGTATGAACAAATCTCTGCCATACTGAAAATACAGATAGAGATTTTATCCCTGTGTTCACTTAGATGCCTAGTAGAGCTAAACAAGTAAGATTTTGATTAAGCAATTTATTAAAGCGATTTGTGATATTTAAATATTGCTTAATATTGTTTAAAAATTATGCATGTGCATTTAAATTATTTGTGCTTTATATTAGTTAAAGTATCCACTGAGCGTAATAGCTCAGCAAGTTTGATTAATCCTGAACTTGTAGGTCTCCGAAAGATGTGAAAGAAACAGGAACTGATAAATAGCAAATGGGCCCGAAGAATTTAGAACTGGCATATACTGTGAAGATGAAGTCAGCACATGCAAAGTTAGGGTAGATAGAAGAAAAAAAAAACCCCTTATTATTGTAATTTAAGTAGACAGATTATGAATTATGTAATGTGACACTTCTTAGTTCGGCTGCAAATGGTTGGGTAAGGGGTGTTACAACGAACCCAGACGCAATTTGCACCACAACACTACAACTTTAGTTTCCTCAGGTTACAACTTTGATCATCATGTTCCTAATTCTATGTTCTATTTCTTTCCACTCGGTTTTCGAATTCTTTAGCGTTTATGGATTAATTGTTTTTCTTCCTGGGAATTAGATTAGTTCTCAATAACTTGGAATGCAATATGTTCTTATCACTTTTTATGTTATTAATTGTAACATACCTGTTATTAGATTTTGTTTGAATTTAAAATATCTCTACTCGTTAGGAGTATGTGGGATTTTTGGTAAAATTTTCTTTAAAGAAAATTTTTGGGGTTTTGCTAATTTTTTTTTTATTTGGGTCTAACAGAGAATGAAGAGAGATAAGTGCAGAGGAGGAAATAAGAGTATGTTATTTAGAACTTCTTAGATGGAGAGAGAGAGAGAGAGAGAGAGATATAGTCGACCGATGGTGATGAGCGGTGGTGACTGAGGGAGAGAAGAGAGAATGGCAGTGTGCGTAAGAGCTGCTGGTGATTATCGTTCCACAAAATGAAAGGAAAACGCAGTTGGGTCGAGTAATTTGGTATGGTTTAAATATTAGGTCGGGTATTCTAACTTGTCCATGTCAGCATTTTGGCAAACAAAATAGGACTTAGAACGACGTCGTTTTATATAAGTAACTCAAGTAATGAGTTACTTAACAGTTAATTCAAAAATTGTTCCACTCCTTTTATTGAAAAGTTGCTAAAAAAACAACTCAACTACTATGTGATTTATTTTGTTTGATGGTTGAAAATATGATTAAATTGTTATAAACACAAAAGATCAGGCTGAAATGGTTATTTAAGCACACTTAAAAACTACAAAGTGAAAATTCAAGGCAGACAATTAGCCATGTTTGCCTATCTCTTATCCATTCACCGCGTAGAAAATATTAGAAGCCACATTTTTTCTTTTTTTACAGAAAATTAGAAGCCACATGTTTTCCCATTTATACCCAACATATTTATATACCATTTTTTTCTCTGGCGACTCTATTAGTCCATTGTCGTCAGCTACAGTTCTTTCTTTTTTTTTTTTGCCTTCTTCTCTACGCCACCATGCACAAATTTTAATTTGCAATTAAATAGAAAATTCAAGTACTAAAATTAAATTATTTTATAAAGAAAAAGAATGTTGGCCAAAGAATCCGGTGGTGGTGGTTCCACCTTCGATCTTCCCGAGGAAGTGTTGGAAGTTTTACCGTCCGATCCGTATGAACAGCTTGATGTAGCTCGTAAAATTACCTCTATTGCCCTCTCTACTCGCGTATCTTCCCTCGAATCTGAAGCGTCTGCTTTACGCGCTGAACTCGCCGAGAAAGATAATCTCATCTCTGAACTTCAGTCTCAGATTGAGTCGCTTGACTCTTCTATTTCTGATTCTGCTGATAAACTTTCCCGTGCTGACCTTGAGAAGGTCTGAGCTGATTTTTCTAGATTTTGGACTTGGTCTTTTAGTGTTTTGACTGTTTTCTTCGTTTTTGAACTTTAATTTAGTGAATTGTGATTTCTTGCGTTGCAGGAGAATTTGTTGAAAGAGAACGCTTCACTTTTGAACACGGTTAAGAAGCTCCAGAGAGATGTTTCCAAGGTACTTTAATTAAATGCATAAGCAATTTCCAGGAGCTGGTTTTCATTTCTTGGCGTTTTCAGTTCAAATTGGATTGTTTTGCTTAATTTTTTTGAAATTAATAAGTTCAGTTTTTCTCAATTTTTTATTAATGTTTGCAGTTGGAGGTGTTTAGGAAGACTCTCATGCAATCTCTTCAGGAGGATGATGAAAATTCTTCTGTAAGTGACCTCCCTTTGGTACTAGTGGTGGTTTTAATTATGAACCATGAAGGTCTTGAAATTAATTCCTTTGTTTTTTTGACAGTCAGGAAATCGGCATATCATTGCGAAGCCAACGCCTGCTGGTATGTCAAATGTGTTAATTTTCTCTATTTATTGTATGTTATGTGAGAATATTTGTGTCATTGACAGCTTTAATTGCTTCAACTTGGATTGATTTTACATTGACTTAAGTGTTAACAGTAGATGGAATGCACTTAAGTTTGTTTATATTCATTAATTTCTTGAAATGCCTTTGAATGTTAAATGATTTAATAGTCATGATATCCAAATATTATGATTCAATTTCCACCTCAGAGAAGGTTTTTCCCATTTGTTTCAGAAGATGAAATCAACTTGCCACCTTCAAGGACTTCTTCAGTGCCAAGCCATTACTCAGAAACGGGAAACTCAATTGCAGAGGATTCTGAAACAGATGGTATGCCACAATCATCTGGTTTCTTAGCACATTTGTTAACATGTAATTTTTCCATTATGCAAATTATTAAAATTGTTGATGCGCTTATCTCCCCTTATGAATAGTGTGCCACTCTTATTACATGGTCTATCCGGCCAATATCAAGGATGTGTATATATGTGCTGAAGATTCTTCCTTCAGTTTACTTATCTATTTATTTGTCTGAAAAATCTAAATTTGTGCTATATATTTCTGTTATGTCAGTGCCAAGATCTGTGACATCACGTAGCATGTTGCTTGCATCCCAGACAAGCACTCCTCGGCTTACTCCTCCAGGTTCGCCTTCCAGTTTATCTGCTTCTGTCTCTCCCACAAGAACTTCTAAACCAGTTTCCCCAAGAAGACATTCAATGTCATTTTCTACCTCAAGGGGCATGCCATTTTCTTCTCAGGGTTCAGACACAGGGTCACATACAGGTTAGTTCTAAAACTTCATTATAGAATCAACTTTGTGTACTATTTAATTGCTTTACATTCTGGACAGCATGAACCCTAGATAGTAGATGCCGTGTCAAATGGTCTGTATAAATATTTCCTTGCAGAACTCTTTGACCTTAATGACTTGTTTCTCGCCATTTTCCCTCCAAAATAGAAGGAACCTCTGGGAAATGTATAAAACTTTTCTTTTAATTCAGGAAACAAGTCTTGTATTGGACAGCATATCATGTGTGAATGACTGTTTGGTCTAGCTAGATAATGTTTCATAGTGTCGTCCTCCATACTGGAACTAAGATACTGATTGATGAGGAAAGCTTTTCAGTCTTGCTGTAATGATCTTTGGAATAATGCTGAATAAACTAATCAACAGACCTCATCTTTTTTAACCCTGGGAGCATCTATAAGGATGTAGTCCTGTTGATAACAACTTCTTTTAAGAGTTCTGTATATTTATAATCACTCAATGTTTTTGTATATTTCAGGGCGAACTCGTGTGGATGGGAAAGAATTCTTCCGACAAGTGAGGTAAAATTTGCAATTGTTGTGACGTTTGAATTGTGAAAGACTTCCCAATTCAATGTTCTATTACACTGAATTATCTTGATATTAACAACTTGTATACAGTTCTTAACTTTTCTTGTCTTGCTTATGCCTCACCCCAACCATTTATGGTTCTAATCCTGTCCCTTCTTTTTGTTCAATTCAGGAGCCGTTTGTCTTACGAGCAGTTTGGTGCATTTCTGGCTAACGTCAAGGAATTGAATTCCCACAAGCAAACAAAAGATGTACTAGATTTCTTCCTTGTTCCATTTCTTGTTTTTCACAATCTGAAAGAAGAATCAGTTTTCATCTCCCTGATTTTCCATAATTTGCAGGAGACTCTAAGGAAGGCTGATGAGATTTTTGGCCCAGATAACAAAGACCTTTATATTATATTTGAGGGGTTAATCTCTCGAAATGTTCATGGAAGCTGATTACTGGAACTGCACTCTTTGTACGTATGCATTGATGTGCTAAATTTGCAATCCATTTTGCATTCTATTTTTGATGTAAATTAATCTCCAAGTGTAATTACACTTTTTTATGGCATACTTCAATTTGCATTTTTATTATTTGTTAGCAATAAATAAGGATCACTGAAAGCATTCTTGACTCACAAGTCTCTTGTCGAAAATCATTTTATATTAGAGAAGTTATTTCCCTCCACATTTTGCATTTTTTGGATGTTTCTCCCTTTGGGGTCTATCTAACATAACTGCTTTGATGGCAGACAGATTGGTTTTAGTTTCAAGCATCACATTCAGTTGGATGTGGTTTGTCACAAAGCACAGCTGTTGCATAATCCGCTAAATCTAACAGATTGTTCGTTCTAAATGACAGCAGTATGGCTGTTTAGATAATCTGTTGCACGACGACAACGTACTATTAAGAAAAGCGAGAATCACTTTGGGGTCCCTGAGTTTTATGCTAACATTGTGTTTTACGAAATAGGCCCAGTGGATTTTTTTAAGCTAGCTTGAAAATATTCCATTTTTAGTATTACATATAGTTCTATTTTCAAAAATTCAAGAAATTTTTTTTTGGTGTATATTTGGTGTATAGCTTAAACCCCTTTGGTATGAATGAATTGGCCTCTAAGATTCATTAATGAATTCTATTAGGAATTCATTTACAAATAAAAGCATTTTGTTTGGAATAATTACTTATAATTTGGAATTCAATTGAATTCCACAAATTCATATTTGTTAAAAATCTAGAATTTGAAATTCATTACCCTTTTTGTCCTTAATATTCCTAAACCCATATTATATAATTAAACTACCTTTATAATTATTTTTTAAACAATTTTCTTCCATTTTTTAATCAAAATAAATAAATTTATTTTAACTTCTGATACATCTACACTATAAAATTGAAAATTATCACTTCTCATAAATAAAAATAAAATCACTTTCACATAAACTAGTCTCAATAATAAGAACAGCCTGTCGCTATGGTAAAAATGGGAAAGGCAAGTAGATGGATGATAAATTTCCTGCTAGGGACAAAGGAGGAGAAGAAAAAGAACCAGAAGAAGAAAAACATTTCTTTATACGAGGAGTAATCTGAAAACCCCGAATGCAAGTTTACTATCAACTCCCAAGAGAAGATGGACTTCTGGGAAATCATCAAACAAAGAAAAAGCTCATAGAAGTTCAACATCTTTTGATTCCTTCACTCCACTTATAGCTCAACATGCATCATCACCATTGGAATGGGAAATTCAACAGAGCAAAAAGACTAGAAGAATAGAAGCAGAAACCCCAATAAAATCTATAGGACTTTTAACAGACAGAATCATAAGCAAGTCAGTTGAATATGCAGCTGCCACAAGAATCCAAGCCGCTTTTCGTTCTTATTTGGTACAAACATATATTTCATTTTACATGTACTACAAATGCATGCCTTATATCATAGTGCTGCAAGTCAAGAAGCAAAATTTAACCGGGCTTGTTCAATTTCTCCATAAAATGAACAATCTACAAAGAAATAATAGAAAAGATTGAACCTTTATGAATGAACAATCTACAAAGGAATAATAGAAAAGATTGAACATTTATGATGGGAGCTGAAGCAGAAGGGGAAGATTCTCTGTTGAAAACACTTGAGGGCCATCTCTCTTTGGTGGGAAGTTCCCATAAGCAATCAGACCTACAAAGATGCCTCCAGAACCGAGAGCAACTACCAATGCACACAAATCAAATACCTGCAAAAACGAGATTTTTAAGCATTAAAATCAGCAGAAATTTTGGAATTTCCATGTTTCACCTGAACTTCAAACAGTTTCTTTTTCAGTTTGAATATTTCATATTTAGCTGCAAAAGTTATTGTTTTCAAAAGGGTGTGAAAGAAAGGTGTTCAATTGAACTTATTTTATCAAAACCGAAATACATTGACTAATTCGTAATTCCCAATAATAATCCATTATCCATGTTTCTTAAACATAATAAAAAGAAGAACAACTTGAAGGCAATTGGCCACTCTCATATTCAATAATTAATAGCAACATATATATATATATATATATATATATATATATATATATTATAGGTCAATAAAAAAAAAAGGTCATTTACATCTTACATTGCAGGACTCTTGAACTCAAAATCTGAGCAATTATCTCATAATTCCTATGGCTACTTAACTAGAATATGGAGAAAACAAAAGTAAATCAAAATTCTGCTACACTCCTAGATTATATGCTATGAAGCAACTAAAGCTAGATTTAAGACAGATTTTCAAGCTTTAATTTGCTTGTTTTGTGGGTATCTGACTCTAAAATCAAAATCCACCTTCTCTGTCAAAAATGTAAGATTAATTACATTAGCTATTTCTCTCTCTTTAACCTGTGGCTCTAACAAACTCCTCACCCAAAAAATAATAATTAAAACATGATCATGAATAAATAAGAGGTATTATTGGGTTTTAAATCAAGCCAGAAATCTTTGTTTTTTGGTGGCCATTCATCAAAGAAACGATGAAGAGTCATTTGGATTTGTTTTTCTTCTCTTTCAAGTTTCATTATATGCATTCAAGATGCAATTAAACAATTCTACTTAAAAAGTCCTCAAACACAAAAACTCATACAGATGCACAATGAAACTTTGAACCCAGCAACCTAAATCGACGCACGCATTCATCAAAAAAACCCATCAATCAAAAATTAAACAACAGATTTTGTCGAACGTTCTAAAATTGTTGCAGATTAAGCAAAAATACTACTCAATCAGGAAGAAGAATATGCTAAATTAACTTTGTTTTACCAATTTGAGTTCCAAAGATTGATTTCCCAAATCAAAGCAAAAACCTAATCATCGCAATACGAGGATGAATATAGATTACATACCTTGAGATCTTGGATGGCAAAAATGGAGTCAAATACAAGCCAACTTCCCGGCGGAGAAACGCTGATTGGCTTCCACATGCTAGATTGTCTTCCACATCTTTAAGCAAAGTTTATTATTATTATTATTATAAGTTTAATAGGATGCCTTCTGCCATTATTCCTGCTTTGCTAAATTACACTCTCACACACAGATAATCAAGTCATTAATTAGCCTAATTGAATTATCTTGACCAAAGTCAATGTTTGATGAACCATCTTAATCTTTAATTACTTGTCACAATAACTTCTTAAGAAATACTATTGGTCTCTTACAAACCGTTATGGATTTCATAATTCAGTTATTTTTTTCCCGGGGTTGAGAAAGAAAGGTCGTTAATGACACGTGGCAAAAACCCATTACGACACTTTAATCTTCTACGTGCTTGCCTACAACTTAAAAGCCTTCAACGTTTTCCTTTCATTTAATTTGATGTTCTGATTATAGAATTATTAGTTTATTACAACTAGAATTTAGTAATTTTTCCTTAAAATGAGGAAAGCTTAATTACAAGAAACAATGATAGAAAAAGCCGATTTTTTTGCATCAAAATCAGGCTAATTGTCCAAGAAATCAAGCAAAATTAATTAGAGAAGAACCCTAAAAAAAAAAAAAAGCAAAAAAAGAGAAATTTTGCGAACCACTATTTACATTTCTTTCTTCCTGTCTGTCACAGACGTATTTTTCTTTGGCCTGCCTCTGTGGTTTTGCTTCACCTCTCTTTTAGATAACATGGGAGGTCTCAGGTAATTTATTCATTTATTGTTCCTCATTTCTCCTTTTCAGCATTTTTCAGAATCTGGGTTTTGAAATTAATGTTGAAAAGTTGTTCATTTTCTGTTTCTTTTTATAGCCTGCAATGTGTTTGAATATGTGTCTCTTTGGTTTTTCTTCTTTGTAGCGGATGATCTTTTAATGGTTCCCCTGCGATCCCTTTTCAAAATTGTCTTGTATGCAATTTATTTTCTTTGTTTAATGGGTTATTTATTTTGCATATTCTTTTCATTTAAACATTAGTTGATATAAGTTTTTCATATGGGCAATGGCAGCACTGGTTCCTCGGACTCCCCCCATGAAGATGAAGCAAAGGCCGATGATCTTGTTGCAGGTAGACCATTAAAGCGATTTGGGTTGTCTAACTCTTTCTCATGTCACGGTATATAATAATAAATACATGTGTTTTTCTATTCCTTTTATTATATTATTATATATATCTGTATGTATCCTGTTTGAAATCAGATTATTTTTCCGAATAGAAACAATTTAGATACAGAAGTAAAAAGCATTTTCAATGTTATTTCTTGTTTTAGACATTTTTTTTGTGATTGAAAAATGTCAAATTCAGTTTTAAATAGATTTAGTGATAAACAGAAAGGTAAACAAATTTTCTTACTTTCAACATGTAATGGTGCTGAAAGCTGATTCTAGACTTTGTATTAGAAATGGGATCTTTGAATACTGAGGAGGGGGAGGAGGAGGAATCCAGAAATGATGGTGTCGAAGAATCCTCTCCGAGAGGAGTTTTTGAAGATTGCTCGAGTAGCATAGAATCTGAAGCACAATCCAAAGAGAGCACTTCAACTAGCTTGGAATCTGAAATTCATCCTAATATCGCAAATGTTGCCCAATGGCGCGGCTTCTTTCGTGTATTTAAGAAAGGAGCTGCGAGACGCATTCAAACCTTCCCTGCTCCAAAGAAAGGCGGGCCTAGGCTCACCAGGAGTAAGACTAAAAGAATTAGAGAAGAGTTGATTCCGGTTATGACTACTACTGCTACATTGGATGCTGAACTCTATTATTTCAAATCTTCATGGAAGAACTTTTCCCTCTCAGAAATCCATTCTGCAACCAACAAATTCAGCAAAGGTTTGTCTTTCTCTGAATTCGATTAAGCATCTAACTCAAAAGGAATTATTACATATTTTATTTCTTGAAATGGTAATCCTTGCTTAAATGACAAATTTTTGTTTGCACAGAGAATTTGATTGGAGAAGGAGGCTACGCTGAAGTTTACAAGGGGCAATTAGAAGATGGGCAGCTTGTGGCGATAAAAAGGCTAACCAGAGGTTCTCCAGAAGAAATGACTGTAGATTTCTTATCTGAAATTGGAATTATGGTTCATGTTGACCATCCCAATATCGCTAAAATGATTGGGTATGGTGTTGAAGGGGGTATGCATCTAGTGCTTCAGCTTTCTCCCCATGGGAGCCTCGCATCAATTCTTTACGGTATTTTCAATACTTTCTTAAGCTTAAATTACATGTTTCCCTCTTGCTTTAACCATTCATTTCTTAACATTTGTTTATAGGTCCAAAGGAAAAGCTGGATTGGGAAGTCCGATTTAAAATTGCTTTAGGCACAGCCAAAGGCCTTCAGTATCTGCATGAAGGCTGTCAAAGGAGAATTATCCATAAGGACATAAAAGCTGCAAATATTTTACTAACAGAGGATTTTGAGGCTCAGGTAATTTTCAAACTGGGGAATTTAGTTGAAATATGCAGAATCTTCGTTTTGAATCTCTCAAACTTGGAACTTTCTGTTTATGAAGGTTTCAGATTTTGGGCTCGCCAAGTGGCTACCGGAGCAATGGACTCATCACACTGTAGAAAAAGTGGAAGGCACATTTGGGTTAGTAATTACAAACTTCAATTTATTACAAACTAATACTTTTCCTTACAATTGATCCAAATTCTCATCATCGTGATGCTAGTTACCTTCCTCCCGAGTTCTTCATGCACGGTATAGTGGACGAGAAAACAGATGTTTTCGCTTATGGGGTATTACTGTTAGAACTCATCACAGGAAGGCAAGCAATAGATAGTTCTCAGCAAAGTCTAGTAATGTGGGTACGTATTGCCTCATTTTTCGATCATTAAAGTTTAGCATTTTTGTCAAGAATTTAATTTAAGCTGTCTAAAAAAAAAAAAAAAAAAATTTGTTTCAGGCAAAACCTTTGATTATGAACAACAAAATTGACGAGCTTGTTGACCCAGCTCTTGGACATGCCTACAATGCAGATCAAATGGAAAGTTTGATACTTACAGCTTCTTTTTGCATACATCAATCTGCGCTTCAACGACCTCACATGAACCAGGCAAATCTTCTTATCTTTTTAATCCGGAATCCATTCATATTCTGTTCTTAACATGCTCCAGTTTTATATGAAACAGGTAGTGGAGATTCTGCAGGGAAATAAAAAGGTTCTGGAAGAGTTAAAAGAGCTTCAACAGCCTATGCACCTAAGAACATATTCTGAGGAGCTATTTGATGCAGATGAATACAACTCAACAAAGCATTGCATAAGCGATATAAATCGACAAATGGAGTTCGTTCTTGGCGATGTTGATGAAAGTTCGGAGATTACAGAAGATCAAAAGAGCCAAACTTGAAACTAAAACTTGTTAAAATTTTCTGTGTTCACCTATTCTTGCTTCAATAAGCCAAAAATGGAGCCATAACCAAACAACAGGACTGAAAGCAGTTTTGAAGAGGCAAAAAAAATGAAACAAAAGTACACTTCAGACCCCATTTGAAATGAGTTCCTCTTAATACTTATTATATAGGATTCTTTGTTTTCCTATGAAGATTAGTATAAATTGTATAATTTTGTACCAATTTCCCTTTTGTGTGAAGAAAACCAGCTATGAAATTCTATCTGTTGTGCTTAAAAATCCGCAGCCAGAAGGGTTTTTAGCTTGGTTTTTCAAAAATTTCTTTAATCAATTCTGATTTTTTGTGAAGTGATTTAATTATAGATTCTACTATTAACTTAAACCCAATGATCAAGTATAAACAAAGCTTTTACTTTTAATTAGATTATTAATAATTATTATTATTGACCGTTCGTGATATGTAATTATGTAAATATATAGGCAGTATTGCAATTAAAAAGGGTAATAATTGGAAGTTGTTCAACTAATCTGTATTCTTTTTTTGAAACGGCGTCATTTCGTAGTCGCATAACATGAATCTCATAAGAAAATGACATTTCGTTAGAATAGAAATCGCTGCTCTGCGTAAGTTGGATTTTCCTGGAAAAGATTTAGATTTTTCTTGGGGAAAAGCTATCATCTTTATCCAGCTTCCATGGCTGCTACCGTAAATCTTCTCCAATTTGTCTTTTTGCTATCGATCTCTTTAATCTTCCACGAATCTAGCTCGTACCCAGCTTCTTCTAGTTCAATAATTGACCCCGCCAAAGTCAAACAGATTTCACAGAAGCCAAGGTTCCTCCGTTTTCCCCTTTATATCTCTCTCTTCTTTGTTCAATAATTTCTGGCTTGGGAAATTGAAATTTTGATGTTTTGCAGAGCATTTGTGTACCGAGGTTTTCTTACGGACCTGGAATGCGATCACCTGATCTCGTTGGTCAGTGTAAATTAACAATTATTTTATCAAATTAAATTCTTTTTTCTTTTGGTGATGAAAATTAATTTATTGTATTTGCTAATTTAGGCAAAATCGGAGCTGAAGAGATCAGCGGTGGCGGATAATGTTAACGGACAGAGTCAGATCGCTGATGTTCGAACCAGCTCTGGAATGTTTATCCCTAAAGCAAAGGTTGGTTTTTGTTTTTCACTTCTTCCTATTTAAGGCATTATTGCTCTTTAGATTATGTTTAACATTTCTCTGTTTTTGGATCCTATTAGCTTTGATGGGTTAAGTTAGAAGTTGAACATGGTTGGTTGGCTTTCGAAGTTTCAGTTGAATGCATTTCTAGATAGATTAACTTAGGTGTTTTTTTTTAATCTCTCTTTGAAGATTGCTGCGAAATTCACTTATCTATGATGAATTTAAGGTGTATAATGTTTTATAATATAGTATATTTTTAGGTAAATTTTTATTGGCTACTAGATTCATACTTGTCATTTTTCTGCAAAAAATGTGTTTAGTTGGAATTTGGAATTGCCCCATTCTGTGCTAATAACATTGTTGAATTCATCCAAAAAGAAACTTTAGGTATTGACAAAATTTGTACTTTTCTATTTATTTCAAAACATTCACAAATAAAATTGTGCACGATTCTATTGGTTTTTCACTTGTCTATATAGTAATTAAAGACTTTACAATCACATTCTGTTCAATCATCAAGACTTACCAAATGACTGCGTTTCATTTCTTGCCACTTGATGCTTTCTTTCATTTTAGTAGAGACAATTGGTGCTTCTCATATTATCTTACACCCTCACTCGTTATTCTGATGAATCATTGTCCATAATGATGGTTGAAAGAGATTCAGGCTTATCATGGAGCCACAAGAAATAATGCTTTCATAACCTTTTTCGTCCGCCATTGCATATGTCTGTATGAAGCTATTGATTAATATATATCTTCTTTATCATTTGGTAGGATCCCATTGTTGCAGGTATAGAAGAGAAAATTGCAACATGGACATTTCTTCCAAAAGGTGCGTTGTAATTGAAACTAAAGTTCTTATAATCACATTCAGCTGTTAGTTTTAATGCGAAAATTCATAACTTTTGGTTTTATATGTATTTGTCACTATAATTTATGCTTGATTAGGGAGTTCTATAGAAAAATTATAATGGAATTTTTTACCAGGCTTTGCCATAGCCAGTGGTTTTTCTCGGTACTATAATGCCAAGCTCGTAGGCATGCACTTGTCCACAGTAATAAAAATAAGTTGACTGCTATTAGTGCCGCCTTTAAGTTCAAATATATCACTTTGTTTTTAGTTGAGTGCACTGCATGAATATAAGCAAGCGCTCCTCCCACCCATTCCATGAATTCATTGTGGAAAGTATGGATTTTTTTGTTGATTGAGGTTCAATTGTCATAGCCATGATGTATTTGATGATGGGGTGATGACCAACCCTTTTGGCTGACTAACGGACAGAGGCAGTCCATGCAAATGCCCCCCTTCACATGCTCTGGGAAAATCTCCAACACACACACGGGGTTCATGATCCACGTGCTGGGTGACATAGTTAAGTGGTTAAGCCCAAGCAAAGGTTTTTTAATTGTTTGGAAGCCTCCAAGTATCAAACTTGTAATGTACCACATATGTTTTGTGTGCTTCACCAGTAGGCCAATCCTTTTGGGGTAGCTATGATGGAATAATTGATGATATAGTGTAGAGTGTATATTCAGAACAGGGATTTGGGAGGGTTTAGAGAAGTATTTATAGGGTTAAGCCACGGGTTGGGGTGACCAGTGGGTGGAGGTGGAGGCGGAGGCCCAACGGGTCAAGGTGAGCTTGGTCGGCGACCTGGTTGTGGAGGCTGGCTTTTTTGGTGGTCAGGTCAGGTGATGGGCCAAGTGCTTTTAAGGCCTTTGCTTGCTATTAAGTCCAACGTATAGTATCACTTGCAACTTGGAAGCTGCATGTGTGCTCAATCTCTGTATGTGTATATACATATTTTGCTGAAAAATACTTAAATCCCATTGGAGAAGTGAATTCTTGGGTCTTTAAGATTATTGCGATTGTTCAATGGTTCTATATAGTAGTAATTGCATTCAACCGGATTGATTGTGGAATGAGAATTATGGATTATCAAAGTTGAACTTCCAAAAAAAGGCTTTGCTCCCAAACATGGCTGAGCATGTTTAACTTCTGAAAATAATTGTGCCCTGGTAATTTGAACCAGGAAAGAATTTGAATGCTTAAAAGCTCTATAATGGACTGTGACTTATAATTTCATTTATCCAATTAGTTGTTCTGCCTGGACAACAGATTAATATTACTCTGTTATCTTGCAGATATTCATGATTTTATACCATATTTGCCTCTAGAGACTGATCATATTCATTTTCTTTCTGTCCTAGTCATTCAATAACTGAGAGTGATCGAATGAGACACTTTCTTCATATTAAAAATGATCTGTTTTCAATCCCTCTTTGCAGAAAATGGAGAAGACATTCAGATCCTGAGATACGAGTACGGACAGAAATATGATCCCCACTATGATTACTTTGTTGACAAGGTTAACATTGCTCGTGGTGGACACCGATTAGCAACTGTGCTTATGTACCTTACCGATGTAGCAAAAGGCGGAGAAACTGTGTTTCCCTCTGCAGAGGTTCTTGCAACTTTGCTTATTCTTTTCTATTAGAACAGAATTGCAAAATTTGAAAAATTCTTTCCACAGGAGCTTAGAACTATCATTGTTTTCATAGTGGGACATGATTTCAATTATAATAACCTGTAACAGGAACCTCCAAGACGTAAAGCTACTGAAAGTGACGAAGATCTGTCTGAATGTGGAAAGAAAGGAATTGCAGGTGAGCATCTTGAAGAACCACAAATACATTCAAAGTTTACATTTCTGCAACTGCATTTGCATAGATTTAATCTGTTTTTTTTTTTTTTTGGCGTTTTTCTATCCATATTGTGGAACAACATAGTAAAACCAAGAAGAGGCGATGCCCTTCTCTTCTTCAGTCTCCACCCAGACGCTATTCCAGACCCAAGCAGTCTTCATGCTGGATGTCCAGTGATCGAAGGTGAGAAATGGTCTGCGACAAAGTGGATTCACGTGGACTCTTTCGACAAGAATGTGTACGCTGGTGGGAACTGCACAGATCTAAATGAGAGTTGTGAAAGGTGGGCTGCTCTTGGGGAATGCACGAAAAACAAGGAGTACATGGTAGGATCACCAGAACTTCCTGGATATTGTCGAAGGAGTTGCAAGGTATGTTAGCATAATATTATATATGCTTCAACACGAAGGAAAAAAAAAACTTTATAGGTTCTTATCATCTTTGTGAATTATCTTTGTTCTTATTTTGTTTATCAGATTAACAATCTTTTAGACATTACACAGTTTTGTGTTGTAGTTTAACCAATTGATAATAATGTTTTCCTTGTAAAGATTCTGTTTATGCAAGAATGCAAATTAGTGAGAAAGAGAGAGATGTCTGAAACTTTAACAAACAGATCAGAATTGCATTCAGACACAGTTAAAAATAATAAAAAGAAATATGAGCATTGGCTAATGGAGTACGCAATTTGCAGAGCCACATATTTAGATTCCCATCAAATCAGAAGAAAAAGAGGCTCACAAATTCAGATTCAGATGCTATTATTCTTCATTCTGCAACAAAAATAATAATAATTTAAAAACTTATAACCCTTTTTTCTTTTAAAGAAAATTAAAAAGTAAAATTAAACAAATCAAAAATAGAGAAAAAGGGTAAATAAAGATTGGATTCATTGTATCATAAAAAGCCAATAAAACTGTGATCTATCTTCAGAATAGTAACAAATTACAATTAACATGATGGAATAAAGATGTCATTTCAAAGTAAAAACAAGAATATCATCTCCACACCAAATGAGATCTTTGATGATATATGCGAATAATTAAAAGAGAAAGAATAATAATAACAAAAAATCTGGATTTGACCCTTTCAGAAAATTAAAAATTAGAACGATAAGGATTCTGTTTTGTCGATGTTCATGGTGGAGATGTCACAAAATCAAGTTTTACTAATTTTGGCCACCTGTCCTTTCCCTTCTTCATTCCTGCAACTTTAATTAATTTATTATCTAGTTGATTACTTAATTGAGGATTTTATTAATCTTTAAATAGGCTGCACAGTAGGATTCAGTGTTCCTGTTCTATTCCAATATTCTCCTCTCTAACCTTATACCAGTTTTAAACATTGAAAATAATAATAATCACAAAATCAATTATTTACAATTATTTATAAAATACTTAAGAAAATATACTAAAATGACATTATAGTGACGGATGTGATTGCAAAGAATTAGAAACTGAATTTTCAAACTCTCGAAAACTATTCCCAGTTGTCCTTTTCTTTTTTGTAAAAGAACATTAATTACTTCTTTTTAAAGAAAAAGAACATTAACTACTTGTATTAATTAGGGAATTAATAGAGGCTAATTTTTGTTTAATCACAAAAATTGGTGGACAAAAGTACTAATTAGAAATTAGGAGGTTGTTATGAAGAGATTTGTTCTCTGTGTTCGGAGGCTAATTACTCTTCTGCTTATTCTAATCCTCAGTCAATTATTAATCTTTTTGGGCTGATTTTAATTTAGGATGACAACTACCTAAGAATAATTTTTTTTTCTCAAGAAAATTATTTTGATGAGTGTCACTTTATTAGCTGTCAAAGATTTTCTGCACTCAACACATTGAGCACCACGTGGTTGGTGCCTAGCAAAGTTAGTGTTCTCATGTTCAAGTGGACAGAGTTCAAATCCACTCTTCATATCCGAATACGTGAATTATATCAATGTTAAAAAAAAACACATTGAGCACCACTTTCTAAATAAAAATAAATCAAACTTGGTTAATTTCTATTTTAGCATTCTTAATCCATTTGGCTTAATCTAATCATCCTTTAATCACTCAAAAAAGGCAAATTTGTGACAAATGTGGTTTGGATATGAATTAGAAAAAATTATTAGCCAAACTCATTATTAATTTTGGTAAATACATGAACTAAGGTCATTTAGAACAAAAAGAATAATTATTTGTTTGAAAAAATTCCACTAATTAAATGGGAAAAAAGAGTAAGATTAAAGTTAATGTAAGTAATTAAATTACTTGATGATTAACTTGAGTGGTTGAGAAATTAATCAAGAATTTATTTTCTAATTAAGAAAAGTAATTATCTTTCCAAATCTTTTTAGCAGACAAAAATGGGTAGTAAAATCTGAACTCTGAAGTCACTTTTACGTCAAACCCCATGTGTTGCTTTCAATCTTGAAACCAACCAATAAAAATAGTTTCTCTGGTTAATTTGAGATGTAAAAACAAATTAAAAATTGTTAAAAACAATTAAAGAATACTGTATTATTGTGAGTAGTAAAAGGCTGAAACTTGAACCTTAAAAACCAGAAATGGAATATGGACTCTTTAAAATGGTCGGCAAACGATAGGAGTTTCTGTGAAGAATGAATCTCTAAGCTACAGAGGAGGGAAAAAAGAAGCTCTTGAAAGCAGAAATAAGCACAAATCCAGAGACAAAAGAAGATAAGAAAGGTGGATAGAGTAGAGTCCACTACTGGTAGTACTATTTAACATAACCAAAAAGCAAGAAAATTTTAGGATTTTTTGGCTTTTTCTGCATTAAATTCATCAAATCCTTTTCAGAGGTTTGTTCCCATCTTGATTCTGTAATTACTCCTCAAGATCTGCAAATTTAAGCCACAAAGTTTCTTTCTTTGGGTTTGAAAAGCTCTTTCTTTGGTGAAAAGAAGAACCCAGGGTTAAGGCATGGAGGTCGGTCAGATGCAGAGAACATGGGTTGAATACACAAAGTCCTTGTTTAGAGAGGTAAGGAAGAAATTAAGAAAATCATAGGAAATGTATAAATCTATTCCAGTTTTTTATTTTTTCTTCTGGGTTTTAGTATATTTATAGAAATTTATTTATGTTCTTCCCATAATCATTTTGTTTGTGTGTTTGAAGGGTTTTCTGGATGGTCAGTTCACTCAGCTTCAGCTATTGCAAGATGAGAGTAACCCAGATTTTGTTGTTGAAGTTGTGTCTCTTTTCTTTGAAGATTCTGAAAGGCTTCTTAATGATCTCACTAGGGCTATGTAAGAAAAAAATCCCCTTCAATCCAACCTTTCTTTTCTCATCTGAAATTGGTTTGTTTTGGTTAGTCATTTTAGGCTTTCTTTTGGGCTATTTCTGGTGCTTGCTATCTAACTGCTGGTTTTCCATGAAATTTCCTTGAACTCTTCCTTTGCAGAGATCAGCAAAGTGTAGACTTCAGAAGGGTTGATGCTCATGTGCACCAATTGAAGGGTAGCAGCTCAAGGTAATCCTAAAATATTTGTATTTTTCTTGCATGATCCTTGTGTAATTTTCTCAGTTCTTAATCAGTATTGGTCTGGATTGTACAAGAATAGATAGCTATGTAACAACTTTTTAGAAAGTGTAGAAAGGCAATGAAGACGTTGAAAATTTATCAGATCTAATATGAAAATTAGATATATGGATTGAATTATTGCTCACTTTTCCAACTAGTTCATTTGTTTTTGTTGATGAACAGCATAGGTGCACAGAGAGTTAAAAATGCCTGCATTGCTTTTCGCAACTTCTGCGAAGAACAGAACATTGAAGGGTGAGTAATTCTGATACATGGGAATGCAATGTAATCTTGATTACGTTGTGTCAATTTCTTCATAATAATATAAAGAAAAACAGGCAAAAGAATCACTATTACATTACATTACATAACGGGTTAAGGATTTTTTCCCTCCTTTTCAAAATGAGACATGAAATCTATTTGGACGTAATCAAAAAGTTCTTGGTTTGGATTTTCAGCTCTGTGAAATGTCTACAGCAAGTAAAGCAAGAGTATTATCTTGTGAAAAACAAGCTTGAAACTCTAATCAGGGTAATTACTATATACATCTTTATATTCTTTTTCATCTAAGAAAGAAATGTATAAATTCGAAGTAATAAATTTGGTTTGAATGTATAAAATGTTGTCTATTGCAGCTGGAGCAACAAATTGTGGCAGCTGGGGGATCAATTCCAATGGAGGAATTGAGTTTTTAGGATTATATGATTATGCAAAAACTGGAATGGTGGGAAGGATTATTATAGAGAAATCTTTCTTTTCTTTCTTTCTTTTTTTTTTTTGTGGGTTTTTGGTGTTTCTCTTCTCTCACCACCATTAAGGTTCTGTTTAATTAATGAATGAATGAGGTTTGTGCTTTGTATAAGTTTTTATGAAGATAACGAGTCTTTGTCTGTCTCATTTTCTGCCACTTCTCATTATGATCTTCAATGATCAAGAGGGACCTTTTCTTCTGTTTATACTTCTCATCTTTTTATTCCACTTTTCTTCTTCTTTATTATTATTTAATCATTTCATTATAAATTTGTTGGAAAAATTGTTGTTAGCACTCTCCTTAAACCCTACATCATATCAGTTATAATATAGTTGGAAGGAACCGAGCTAGCAAATTTCCGAAGATTACTTTTTTTCTTTTTTATTTTGTTTTTAATTTTGGCATATATATGGTGAAATTTAACAGTTTTAGCAGAAATATTATGGATGTATATAACAAATCAGTCAGCTTGGAATGCTTACAAAAGAATTGAGGAAAAAAACAAAGAAGACAATCTAAATCTATAAATCTATCATATTTTTATTAAATTCTTTAGACAGCCAAAACATTCATAAACTGTAGGGTCCAAATGTTAAAACTGAATCAAATGGGAAAGATTTGATTCTTTTATAAAGTCAACTAGAATTTGTTTGGGCTGTCTCTCTGTCTTCTGTCTGCTGCTACTTAAAACATGGGAAGAAATTGAATTGAATTTGATTATTTTTAGGATTTAAGAGATTCCCCATATCTTTTAACAGCTATTTCGCTCCCCCTTTAATCTCTCCAATGGTAAAATCCCAAAAAATTTTAGTCTTTTCACATTGAAAGAAAGAAAGAATTTAAAAAAAAAAAAAAAAATTATTTTCCTGTTTCTGTTTGGTGGCTGGGAAAAAGATGAAAGCTTTCTTGACAGCTCAACCAAAGATAATGTAAATCCATTTGATTTTAGTCTATACAAATCTAATTAGCATCTTTGACTGAGGACACTTTAGTGGATTAAGAATGATGTCTGATTAAGAAATCTACAGTAATAATTTCATTTTTTAAACCTTTCATTTTGCTGAAATAGGAAGAAAATGATTATTCTATTGAAAATTTATTTATCTATAGAATTGCAAAGGAATTATTTTCTAAGCTATTATTTCTTTTTTCTTCCATTGGACAGTACATAATACAAATTGTATTTTCCCTCTATTTTTTTTCAACATGAAAAATGATTTTAAACTATCTGCATACAGAAGAAAATCAATAATTTCCTGTTGTCAAATAATAATTTGTATTATTACTTTTCAGAACTTGGTTTTTGGCCCCAAATTCTTCTTTGTTCATCAGAACTTCCTATAACAGCAGATTGCTTCTCAGTTCCAAGTTGATTTGCAAAGAGTTCATAATATGCTATTGGGTCTACTGATTGTAGTATTTTGACCAATTTTCCTTGTTTTTCGTCAATTACAACTTGGCCATCTTTTGATTCAACTCCTCCTGCAATAACTTTGATGGGTTTGATTTGCAACGATGGATTCAATGACGTTTGATCGCCGTGCAAGATTACTG
>CATIWJ010336858.1:0-16697 GCA_949640765.1 Croton laevigatus | reverse complement strand
ATAATCTTAAATAGAAAGTTTAGGACCCACAAAAATGAACGTATATCAACATCTGAATGAAGCCCATATTTGTATGATGTTATGGTCGTAACCGTTTGACTTCAAAACGACAAATACTCTCCATCCTTCTTAACTTCTTTCTTTTTGACTCTTCACAAACACCCATTCCTTACCCTCACTCTATATTAGCTTATTATCTTTCTTAATCACCTAATTCTATTTAATTATATGTTTATAAATAAATAATCTCATTTCATTTATTAAAATCCCTATATTAGGTTTATTCTAATTTTATTTTGTTACGCCTTTTATGGAGTCTTCAGCTGTGTTCGGCAACGTTATTTTTATACTGTTAGTTAAAGTAGTTTTTGAATTAGCTTTTAACTATTTAGTTAGCGTTTTATTAAAAGCTAACCCTTGTAGTTTTTAACTTTTAGCATTTCGTAAACAGTTATTACAAATAGTTAAACACTACTCAAATAGTTAATTTTACCGAACAACTTTTCATCTTACAAGTAATTTGATAGTATTATCACATATTTTTCTATTGATGTGGGCTAGGTCAAAAGATTTGAAAAAAATTAATCAGATTTTAATTACATTGATCCTTAGGTAATTAGTTTAATTAGAATTCCTGACAATAATCATCAGTATATAGACGGCTAAATTTCATGTCGTTAGTCTAAATTAATGTATGAACACAATTAGAAGCAATGGAATATCTTACCAAATCATGTCTAGAAAAACTTAGAAAAAATTAGGATATTGTAATTAATTTCCAAAGTATAATCTATTTATCAAACATCTAGACATTACATTATTGACAGTGAGACGTTACTACCCGCATTTCATTTTCAATTATTTTGTTCCTTTTCTTAAACTTATTTGACAATTAATACCTCTTAAGTATCATAAAGTCATAGCAGATAGCCATTTTTGTTACAACTTTGAATAATCTAACCAAATAATTCTTAATGTTGTTGCAAAAGTCAATTAATCATGTTTAATCTAATTAATACATATATTAATATAATCTTGTTTTATTTAGTATTAATTAAAATGTATACTTACAGGCAGATAATTTGAGGCATCAAACCCTTCACCGGCTGCATCAGATATTGACGACGAGGCAAGCTGCGCGGTGTTTTCTAGCGATCGCGGAGTACTCCCATCGCCTCCGAGCACTAAGCTCGCTGTGGTTGGCTCGTCCCCGCCAAGAATAATACAATTACAAACCCTAGCACTAGCTATAGAATAACATATATTAGCCACTTTTGAATTATAATTATAGTGTCACTTTTGCTCAATTATAAAAAATATATGTCTTTTTGGTATTCCTTTTCTTTAATCACTTTCTACCAGAGATAACGTATAGATAAATAGAAAGACTAAAAGTAGATTAAGATTAAATTAAGTAGTAGAACTCTAAATTCAATCCCTCTCTATCTACATTTGCTCTTGAATTAGGAAATTCAAAAGAAGCAATGATTATTTATGGTTGTGTTTCTACGAAAATAAATAATAATATGAATGGCAGCCCTTATTGACTAGAGAAAAGATTGTACTGTAACAGAGAAAATGAAGAAGGAAAGTACTGAAAATTGAAATGAAGCAAAGAATAGAAAGAAGGAAAGGAGGAAGAAAGAAAGAAAGAAGAGAGAAAATGACAAAAATGAATTGTGTGAATTAAGGCTAACAAGCCGAGTGTTCAAACTTCAATGTACATTTGGCCTTTGTTTAGCTGCATGCATTGCTTTTCTTTTTTTTATTTTAATTTATTTTTCAGATTATTTATAATTTATAAAAAAATTATAATTCGGCGTACGATCTTCATTAATTTAAAATAACGATACTCCCAAATCATACCCAGTTGCTGTTGAGATGCAATAGTGAAATAAGATTTCACCATTTGCACAGAGCTAACAAAATCTTAATACAATAGTAATAAAATTTATAAATTTTAAAAAGATTGTCTGAAATTCATTTCTGTTCGATATATTTAGATAAAATTTATAAATTTATTATTCAAAGTATGGATGAGTAAAATTATTAAAATGTCTTTAATGAAAATTGACGACAATAACACATTAACCATAAACTATCAAATTAAGTTGACTTCTTTATTAACTCTTGGGAAATTTACAATTTCCTCCTATGTTTTATCTATTTATACATTTTCCTTCCTGTTTTTTTTTTGGGACAAAAAACTCCTCACTTCATCTTTCCGTTGACATTTTCCACCTTCTGTCTATTTTTTCTGTTAAAATAACGGTTGAAGAGTCAAAATATAATTTTACGGGTCCTCTTGAAAAAGCTCAAAAAATAAAGGACTGTTTTGAAATTTTCCTTTCTTCTTCAACATTCTTCTCCAATTTCATTGCACTATTCATTGTCTTTTTCAAATCGACTTTCCGGCGTTCCTGGTGGCCAGATGCCAGATCCAAAGGCACCGGTTGACTCCTCTCGATGAGAGCTTTCAATTGATATATGGCTTGTTGCATGAAAATACCAGTTCTGACGATCGAAGAGAGAGAAGGCGAGACATTGTTCACCATTAACTTTAAACTGATTTTCCAGCGATCTCCGGTGGTCGGATGACGGAAGTGAGGATAGATTTGGACTCCTCTCATTCTCAGCTTTCAGATGGTGTGGAGCCGTTGCCGATCTATAGCCGGAACGGAAAACATGTTCAAATGGCAGTCGGCTTCCGATGAAAATATTCAAGCCTTGATTTCTCAAATTTCAGTCATTTTTTGTCAAATATAACGACACAGATCGACTAGAAATCTCAAAAGGAGTCGATCGGTACCTCATTTTCTCTAAATGGTCATCGAAAAAAGGAGAACGATGGATTGAAACTTTCGGGTGAATAGTAACGAACAGTGCCGGCGAGAGGTTGAAGATGGAAAACTAACAAATCAGTCATTCATTTGTCCATTATTTTAAAAAAAGCTCGTAAAATTATATTTTGGTTCATTTTAACAGGAAAGATAGACAGAAAGACATTTTTGTCAACGGAAATATAAAACAGAGAATTTTTTGTCTAAAAAAAAAAGACATGAAGGAAAATATAGAATTAGATAAAACATAAGAAGGAAATTGTAAATTTCCCTTAACTCTTCTATGAGGATGTTGAGGACAATGCATTGAGTAATTTTAAAAATTGACTTTTTTTTTCAATATAAATTCAACGAAGAAATATATAATATAAACTTTTAAAAAATTCAATTAAATCTTCCTTGTAGTTAAGAAGGTTGGTTGAAGGCAAAAGGTTTATTTCAGCAACTTGGCCCATAAGATGATTACAACTCCAATTCAGAAAGACCAATTTAAAACACCCATTCTAGAACCTCGCAAGCACCCACTACAAATCTAACCGAACAAACAGTTGCATTAACGTACCCGAACTAAACAATCCATTTATCATCCTCATTTTATCACCTAGCATTCCATCCAGTAGCGGACCTAAAAATTTATATAAGGGCGGACGAATATATATATTAAGAATAATTATAGAAAACTTTTATTTTTAAATAATAAAAATTATTATTCAGGTAAAAGATTTTTAGGTTTTGATATTAATTTCAAAAATTTATTAGAATTCTTTATTAAAATAAGACTAAGATAATAATAAAAGTAGAAATATGGGATATATATATATATATATATATATATATATATATATATATATATATATATATATATATAAAAGCAAGTAGAATAGAAATAAAAAGAAAAATAAAATAAATGAAAATGAAAAGAGAATGGTTAGTAAGAGAAATTGAATTTGGATGTTTCGTTTTAAATCATTTTGAAATAACCATTGCAACAAAGAAGACATATAATCTATTATGCAACTTTAAAACTTTATCATTTTAGTGTAGGCGGATGACCACCCTAGATCCGCCCCTGATTGCATCAGTCATTAAAAAAAGTAGAACGGGCCACTTATGCATCTCTGTTGCACTACACCATTTTCGATTTCTAGACAACCTCATTTCGAACCTATAATAGGCCCAACATGTCATAGCTCTCAACAATTGTGGACATGTTTATTGGTTTGTCACTTTAAATGTTGTATGAATTTTTTTTTTTAAATGGTTTTATTATCTTGAATGTGATTCTGTATTGCTTGTATACTGTTATATATAGGATCTACACTATACAATTAGAAGTATACAAATACTATATTAATGGTATACTTTTTGTTTTCTGAAAAAAATGGTATACTATTTGGACATGGATACTATGTCCCTCTTAGGGTCAAGGTATTAAAACGGATTCACATGTGGAGTTAATTTATATACTAATTATATGAGTGTATACTAATTTTACTAGTTTTTCTAAACGCTAGGCGCATCCTTATTGTTCTCTCATTTGTCAACTAATTTAGTATATAATTTTACATTATTGTTTATTAACTATATACCGAATGTATATTAAATGTATAGAGTCTATGTCTTGCTTCTTCAAGATATTTGCATAATATATATATATATATATATATATATATGTTTGACTTTTTTTGCTATTGTTGTTGTATATCAATTGTATACACTTATTATAATCGCTATATTTTGAATTTGAATATCAATTTTTTATATCTACGGGGTCGAGTTTGACTCGAATATAAAAACCCGACCACCCAAAAATTTTAAGTAAAGTAACCTATTTCAATTATGATTTTGCTCCAGGTTGGGTTGAATAGGATAGAGTCAAGATTGGACTGGGTTGGGTTCAAGTTTTGCGTTTTAATTTGCTAAATTGGTTAGTTTCGATTTGGGTCAAAAACCCAAAAAGTTGAATAATTTGGCCGAGCCAAACCCGAAGAATGGAAAATTCAGACATACCCAAACCGCATCCGACAGCTTGGGTTGAACAGAGTCTGCCTTTATGTACACCCTCCTTGGAGTCACTATATTTGCATTACTGATTATACCATAAAAGTATTATGCAAATAGTATATTATTATTAATTAATGGTATACCCATTATACTAAGTGTTGTTTGTTCCTATAGCAAAATGATTGGAGTCTATACTATCACGGTGTTGATATTGTTTTGAAGTCCTTCAACAATACAAACAATGAGATTTATGAAAGTTAAGCAAGAAGCAATGGAAAAACTTTGGTGGGATGCTCTTTGAATCCTTAAGCCTCTATGTTAACACAAATGTAGATTTCGCAAGGAGTTCTAAATTGAATTTGCCTCCCTATACGCCTTCTTCATCTTTAGTTGCCGCCCATACTCCAATATATAGAGCTTGCACCTTTTGACTATCTTTTACGTTAGAAAGGGAGTTGTTGTCTTCAAGTTAGAAGCATGAATTTAAAGCTAGAATCAGATTGACTCCACCTTGCTCCAACCACGCTCTCAATCAAGTTGCGAAGAAATCACCAAATGCCTTATTTTGGCTTGCAATTCATAAAAGTTTGGCATAATGACTAGGTCGTGTTTGTCTAAAATCAAGCAGTGCAGCCATTATAATTCTCATTAGTGAAGAATGTTAGGCTCAATTAGATGTGTATTATGGGCATTCAAAAGCATCACTAGTTACAAAATTAAACTACAACTATTTAAAGCAATTTATGTTTTCTTAATCTTAATCTTACACTTGAAAACAAAACTACTGGTACTTGAGATTGGAGTGAATGCTATGAGTAAATTAGTTGTAAACTAATTGTAAACAATGTTTTAAATATGTTATTCTCACAAATTGATTTTTACAAACTCTTTTTAAATTTGTTGTGAACTTATGCAGAATTCATAAACTTACTATGAATTGTTTGTAAACTAAAGCAAATAATATGTAATACATGTGTCCATTTTTTTGTGATTTAAGTTTTTTCCACAAACCTATTTCCTTAAACAAAGGCAAATGGGGTATTGGTATTCATGATAACCGAAGGAAAAATTCAGCACTTGCGAGAAAATGGTAATGGCGCTTCAAATTCGAAATTGTTTCTTATAGAGAAAGGTGTTACAATCCAAATATGGGAATGGCTGCTTCTGTAAATATAGATTACAGCTTCTCCTTGTGGAAAAAAGTCTCTCCTATTTGGAAAGAAGATGTGAATATTGGCAGCGAAAAATCAGAATTGGGCTTATCTTCTTATAATTAATGGCTTCCGCTGGATTCTTGGGAATGGAGTACAAATTAAATATTGGCTTGATCCGCCTATTAAACAGGTATATCCAAGACTCTTCGCTTTAGCACTAAACAAATTTTCCTCTGTAAGAGATTGTGGTGTTTTTAATGGGAAATTATGGGTATGGAATATTGTTTGGAGAAGACCTCCAAGAGCAGCCGAATTGGATTACCTCAAACCTCTATCCAAGCTGAAGTTGGTCATGGTTAAGCGAAATTCTAAAGATTGAATAATCTGGAATTCAGAAAGAAAGGTGATTTTATCACAGAATACTTTTTTACCTTCTAGAGGAAAGAGACGTTGGACCATTAGAAGAAGTGAACTTCGATTAAAAAAAAAGCAAGCTATGGAATTCTCTAATTCCTTAAAAAATTAGCTTTTTTGTATGGAAAAGCGTACAGAATAAAATCCCAAGTAAGCTCAATCTTTTCTGCCGAAAAATCATTCCATTAGAAGATTGTATCTGTACATTGTGTAATATTGGGTTGGAAAACACAAACCACTGCCTTCTCAATTGTACAAAAGCTTCTTTGATTTAGGAAATGGTGGCCTGATCGGAGAATAGCGGTTCCATGGACAATTGTTTTTTTCTTTTTTATCACCATATGGTGGAGAAGGAACAACTATCTTCAATAGTGTTGAACTCTCCTCAGAACAGATTGTTGACTCCATCAAAGTTAGAAGTCTGGAGATTTTAAAGGTCAATTTACCAAATTTTTTGTTAATCTAAGTGACCGGTTTTGCTTCTCTTTTTTTGCTAGCTCCATTTACAAACACATGCCTTTGATAATAGAACCATCCTAAAAAACAATAGTTGTATGAGTAACAAATCATATATAAGACCCTGGATTCGGATACTTTCTTGGAGTGTTTGCCGTCGGTATCTTTGAATAAGATTCCAAGATGTAGAATGCATTTGCCGATCATCTTGCCAAGAGAGGTGTTGAATGCTCCGATGATTTTCTAGCTTGGATCTGTAAAAATAATAATGTTAAACTTAATTAATCTATTTTGTTAGAGTTAGTAGTCAAATTGATTAAGTAATGTATAGAGTTAGTAGTCAAATTGATTAAGTAATGTATAGAGTTAGTATTCAATTTAAATAAGTAATCTAGGAATGAATTGTAAAGGAGTGTTTGTGTTCAATTTGGCTAAGTAACTCTAGAGAATTCTTTCTCTAGATTTCTCTTCAAGCTAATCATGAGTTGTATTTGGATAAGGTTGAGTTGGATATAGGGGTGGACAAAACCGAATCGCAAACCGAAACCGAACCGAATAATCGGTTAACCAAATTTTCGGTTCGTAAAATATGTAAACCGAATTTTCGGTTCGATTTTCGATTCGAAAAATGGTATAAACCAATTTTTTAATGTGTAAAATTCGGTTAAAACCGAATCCGAATCGAAAATTTGGTTAACCGAATTTTCGGTTCGATTTTTGGTTCATGAATTTTATAATCGGTTTTAAACCGAAAATTGAAAACCGGTTCGGTTCTGCCCACCCCTAGTTGGATATGAGTTAAGGTTGAGTTGGCAATTTGTCCAACTTAATGATGGCTATCAAGCTGGCAATGAGTTGGATAAAGTTTCTCCAAGCTTCCATAGCTTTCTTAAGAGTAGTATAAATAGGTGGTTTGAGTTGTTTAGTTTATGTATGTGTAGAGAGAAATGTGAGTAAGAGTGAGAAAGAGAAAGAAAGAGTATTTAATGTATGTGTTGTAATTTCTTCTCTTGTAATATTATTTTTCAATACTAGTCCAACAAATACTCTCCCATATCCCATTTTAATATACAACAAAGTGGTATCAGAGCCTACTTTTTGAGAAATCCTCTACCAAAATAAACAACTATTCCAACATCTCCTTCCACTTCCCTCAGCTCACCAAAACCAACTATGCAAGTTGGTGCATTCGAATGAAGACGTTACTTGGCTTCCAAGATGTTTGGGATATTGTTGAAAAAGGCTACGAGACTCTAATAGATGAGGCATCGTTAACTCCAGCAGAGAAGGATAGTCTGCAAAAAAATCACATACTAGATTAGAAAGCTTTGACACTAATCTATCAAGGATTAGATGATGTCATGTTTGAGAAAGTAGCAGAAGCAACCACATTAAAACAGGTGTGGAAAACTTTATGAGTTTCTCTTCAAGGAGAAGAGAAAGTAAAGAAGGTACGTCTGCAGATGCTGAGAGGCGAATTTGAGATGATGAAAATGAAGGAGATATAATCAATAATTGACTACTACTCGTGAGTAAAATTTGTCGTAAATCAAATGCGGCAGTTGGGAGAAAAAATAGCAGAATCCAAAATTGTGGAGAAAATTTTGCGATCTCTTTTACCAAAATTTGAATATATTATGGTGGCGATGGAAGAATCCAAAGATGTCAGTACTTTGACCGTAGATGAAGTTGTTGGATCCTTGCAAGCACGCGAAGAAAAATTAAATAAGCAGAATGAATAATTTATAGAACAAGTCTTAACAATAAAGACTTCGTTCAAAGAAAAAGAAGGTAGTCGTGGAGAAGAAACTAGTTCCAGTAGAGGACGAGGAGGAAATGGAAGAGAAAGAGGACGTGGAAGAAGTCAGCAACTCGGAAGAGGTGAAAACAGTGATAGAAACACCTAGTTCATAAGAGGCAGAGGCCATGGATATGGACGCGGACATGGAAGAAGAAATTGGAGGCAGAATGATGGACGTGACAAGTCCAATATACTGTATTATAATTGCTCCAAATATGGCCACTATGCATCCGAATGCTGGAGTCTGCCAAAACAAGTGGAGGAAAAGGCTAACAACATCCAAGATGAGAAAGTAACAAGGACGGTGCTATTAACTTATGAAGGTGAACAAAGTCAAGAATCCAACATGTGGTATCTTGACAATTGTGCAAGTAATCATATGTCTGGAGATAATGAAAAGTTCGTAGAACTCGACGAATCTGTTCGTGGTAATGTTGTATTTGGAGATTTATCGAAGATTCTCATTCGAGGCAAAGGAACAATTCTCATTCGATTAAAGAATGACGAACACCAATTCATTAGTGATATTTATTATGTTCCAAGCTTGAAAAGTAACATTCTAAGTTTGAGACAACTACTGGAGAAAAATTATCAAGAACCGAAAATTGTTGCTGTTAAATGAGAAGAAAGAGGTGTTAGTAAGTGTACCGATGTTAAAAAACAGGATGTTTACTCTCAACATCCAGACGAACGTGGCCAAATGTTTAAAAGCTTGTGTGAAGGATTCTCATTGGCTTTGGCATTTAAGGTTTGGACATCTAAACTTCGGAGGGCTAAAGCTGTTAAGTCAAAAGAAAATGGTTCATGGTTTGCCCCCTATTGATAAACCTCACCAATTTTGTGAAGAAAGTCTTGTTGGAAAACAGTCTAAAACCAGTTTTTCCACAGGAGTCAATGTCTAGAACAAAAGCGCCACTTGAGCTCATTCATGCTGATATTTGTGGACCTATAACTCCAATGTCATTGGGAAACAACAAATATTTTTTGCTTTTTATTAATGATTATAGCAAAAAAACTTGGATGTGTTTTTTGAAGGAGAAATCAGAAATTTTTGGAGCATTCAAAAAATTTAAGGCGTTTGTTGAGAAAGAAAATGGGTATTACATCAAAGCCTTAAGATCCGATAGAAGGGGAGAATTTACATCGAATGAATTTAAAAGGTTTTGCGAAGATCATGGAATTCGTCATTTTCTCTCAGTCCCGAGATCGCCTCAGTAGAATGGTATTGTCGAAAGAAAGAACAGAACGGTGCTAAACATGGTGAGAAACATGTTGAAAAGCAAAAATTTGCCTAAGGAGTTGTGGGCAGAAGCAGTTGATTGTGTTGTTTACATCTTGAATTGGTCCCCAACAACAAGTGTTTTAAGTATGACACCCCAACAAGCATAGAGTGGGAGAAAGTCTAATATCTCTCATTTCTGTATTTTTGGAAGTGTAGCACATGTTTATGTATCTGATGAAGAAAGGAGAAAGCTGAATGACAAAAGTAAAAAATACTTGTTAGTGTGATACTCAGAATTTTCTAAAGGTTATAAAATGTTTAATCCGGATACAGGAAAAATTATTATCAGCAGAGACGTGACTATCGACGAAGAAGCATTTTGAGACTGGAGCAGTCACAAGTAGAAGAATTATAGTTTTTATCCATTTAACATGGATCATGATCCGGAGGAATCATTCACACCACCGATGTCAGATAGCCCTATTACAAATACATCTCCTAGACAAGAAGAAGCTCAAAGCGAAAGTCCTAGACAAAAGCCAAGAAAATTTTGACGTATTGAAGATCTCTATGATGACACAAGGAACCTTAGTGAAGAATGAACTCTTTACTGTCATCTTATTGATAATGAGCCTATTGATGCTGAAGAAGCCATGAAAGATGAAAAATGGAGAAGAGCCATGAAGGAGGAGAATCAAGAAGAACAAAACGTGGGAGTTGATTGCACTTCCAACTGGTCATAAACCAATTGGTGTGAAATGGGTGTTCAAAGTTAAGAAAGATGCAGCAGGAGAAGTGGTTAGACATAAAGCAACACTAGTGGCAAAGGGTTCAATCAAAGACCTGGGATTGACTACAATGAAGTTTTTGCTCCAGATGCTAGAATGGAAACCATCAGGATGGTAATCTCGGTTGCTACACAAAATGGATGGGAAATTCACCAGATGGATGTCAAGTCAGCCTTCCTCAACGAATACTTAGAGGAGGAAATTTACATTCAACAACCTCCTGGCTATTTTGTTAAAGGCCATGAAGATAAAGTGCTAAAATTAAAGAAAGCACTATACGGGCTCAAACAAGCACCAAGAGCTTGGAATAGTCGTATTGACAAATACTTTCAAGAGAATGGTTTTGTCAAGTGTCCTCACGAATATGCCTTATACGTGAAGGTAAAAGATGGAGATATGTTAATTGTTTGCTTGTATATGGATGATCTTATTTTGACTGGAAGCAATCCAAAAATGTTCGATGAATTCAAGAAGACAATGGCTCGTGAGTTTGAAATGACAGACATTGGCCTTATGTCATTTTATCTTGGTATTGAAGTGAAGCAAAATGATGATGGAATCTTTATTTCTCAAGGTAACTTTGCAAAGGAGATTTTGAAGAAATTCAAAATGGAGAATTGTAATCCTGTTAGCACTCATGTTGAATGTAGTTTAAAATTGACCAAGGATGAAAATGGAGAAAAAGTCAATCCTACGATATTCTGAAGCCTTATCGGAAGTCTTAGGTATTTGACATGTACGAGGCCAGATATTCTTTACGCAGTTAGGTTAATAAGCCGATATATGGAAGCACCCAAGGTGTAACATTGGAATGCAGCAAAGAGAATACTCCGTTATCTGAAAGGTACAACTAATTTTGGATTACTTATTCAAAATCTGAAGATTTCAAATTAGTTGGCTATTGCGATAGTGATTGGGCTGGAGATAAAAATGATCGAAAGAGCACTAGTGGATTTGTATTCTTTTTGAGTGACACAACGTTCACTTGGAGTTCAAAGAACCAGCCTATTATGACCTTGTCAACTTGTGAAGCTGAATATGTTGCTGCGACCGCATGTGTGTGTCATGCAATATGGCTACGAAAATTGTTAAATGATCTGCAGATACCTCAAAAGGCTTCAACGGAAATTTTTGTTGATAATAAATCGGCACTAGCATTGGCGAAAAATCCCGTTTTTCATAATCGAAGCAAGCACATCGATACGAGATATCATTTCATTAGAGAATGCATCGAGCAAAAAGAGGTGATACTGAAATATGTGAAGACTCAAGATCAAGTTACAGATATTTTTACAAAGCCGCTAAAATTTGACGTGTTTAGTCAATTGCGAGCATTATTGGTAGTGACCGATTAATTAAGTTTAAGAGGGGGTGTTAAAATAATAATAATAATGATAAACTTAATTAATCTATTTTTTTAGAATTATTAGTCAAATTGATTAAGTAATGCATAGAGTTAGTATTCAATTTAAATAAGTAATCTAGGAATGAGTTGTAAAGGAGTGTTTGTATTCAATTTGGCTAAGTAACTCTAGAGAATTCTTTCTCTAGATTTCTCTTCAAGCTAAGCATGAGTTGTATTTGGATAAGGTTGAGTTGGATATGAGTTAAGGTTGAGTTGACAATTTGTCCAACTTAATGATGACTATCAAGTTGGCAATGAATTGGATAAAGTTTCTCCACGATTCCATAGCTTTCTTAAGAGTAGTATAAATAGGTGGTTTGAGTTGTTTAGTTTATACATGTATGGAGAGAAATGTGAGTAAGAGTGAGGAAAAGGAAAAAAATAATATTTGATGTATGTGTTGTAATTTCTTCTCTTGTAATATTATTTTTCAATACTAGTCCAACAAATACTCTCCCACATCCCATTTTAATATTCAACAGGATCCAATACGCAACTGTAATAGTGGTTGTGTTCTTTCATCTCAAAAGAACTAACCATTTCCATTGCTTTGCTATTGTGTATTTTACTTTTGTTTCTAAGTCGTTCTTCAAGTTTTTTCACTTTAACTTTCATCGTAAAAATGGATTAGGCTGAGTTTATACTTTTGATTCGTTTTTCAGGAACTTAGAACCATGACAGCTAAGATTAAAAATAAATACAATAAAAAATATTTTGGCTCTTAAACAAAACAATTATCTCTTTAAATAAGATAACTAAATGAATTTTGCTTTAAAACTTTTTAAAATTTAAATCTATTAAATATTTTTATATTCTATGAAATTACGCCTATTAGAATAAAGTTTATCCTAATTATAATATTGACAAATTTTTATTTGAATGTTTTTAAAGGAAATTTTGTTGGAATTTTTTTTATCACCAAAATAAACTTTTATATTAATTTTTAACTAAAAAAAGTTAAAATTGACAAAAACTTAAACCCAAGCCATTAGGCTGCCAAAAATAAGCCGTTAATGTTGTTCTAGTTAAATAAAATAAATGACAAAGTCAAACCATTCGGTTTCTGTTCGCCAAATTACAGGTGATGACCAATTTAAATTCAAGTCGGATGTGACGACTAAGGGCGGCAAAAGCTTTACTTATTGAATTTTAATGTAGTTGTATTCTGAAAGCTCTACCTCGAGACCTTCGGAATGAATGGCAAATATTGAAGAGAATCGAAACCTTATGACATCCCCATTGTACAACTTTAGTTACCAAACAAATATTTATTAGTAGCATTTATTCAGAGTACAAAATAGTTCATTAGTCTTACCAATCATAAACATGCTGATATAATCTAAAACCACAAGCAAAATAAAATCCATCAGATTCCACAGCCCAGTGCATACGAGTGGTGTAGCAAGTTCGATTATAAGGCTTTGTTGATTTGGTGATTAGGACAGGGAAAGTTTTCGTCTTCTTCTTCTGATCAGAGCTAAAGGAGCAAACATACGATCCTATGTCGTTCTCTACAACATTGTTAACAACAGTTCTCCATATTGTCGCATATCTATTGTCCCTAAAAACATGAAATCCTACATCTGAAATGTCGGACTTGCAGCTTACATTTAGAGGCAACCAATCACTTGGTAAAGCATTTGAAATGACGATCGTGTATGGTCTTGGGATGCTTGAAGTTGAGAGTGAATCATCTTGTTCTGCAAATGCTATTGCAAAGCTACTCATGAAGAATAGTACAACAGCTATAACGATATGAACAAGACTTCTCATTTTTTTCCCTTTGTGATGTTAGTAAAGATCATGAGAATATATATATATATAGACTTGAAACGTAATAATAGTTTGTTTTGCTTGAATTGAAAATGATGGTAGGTGGGAGATGGAAAAAACAACAAAATAAACTTCTTACGTTATTAGTTTTTTTTTTTTCGGATCATTGTAGTAAGCAATTTTAAAAATGTGTAGTAAGGTTGTGGAAGGCTGGTAAATTTTCAATTTATAGGTTATTGTTAGCATTTTATGTTGGTGTTTGAATTGTTTTGATTTTTTGGTGCTAAGTAACTTAAATTTTTTGGCTAATTTTTGTTTAGTGGACATCAATTTATCAAAAGATAAAGTCCAATGTGAAATTCAAAATGTGATTTGGGTTAGAGTTGGTAATTTATGGAGCAAATAAAATTTTATGGGTCAAAACTCATAATTTTTATGGAGTTAATTATAAACTCCATCTTTTATAATTAAAGGAAGTTTTATATAATGTGGTGTCAATTGACTCTCATTCATAGAGGCAAGTCTGCGGCTAGTATGTAAACGAACTGAATTGAATTGAACGGTAAGTGGTTTGGTTCAAATCATTAAGAAAATATAGATGTTTAAGTTCATGTTCGAATTCGATCCATACTTCAATTCAGGATTTGAGTTCAGTTTGGTTGATGTTCAACAATATTCGAGTTTGATTCGAGTATTCAATTCGTTAGCACGATTTTAATATTCGATTCGGAAGTTCGAATCAAATAAGAAAGAGTTCATTTCCCTGTAAATGACTGCTAATTAATTAGCAAAGAACATAAAATGTCGTTTCAGTAGGGTTCGCTGAACTGTTATATTCAGTTCGAGTTCGACTCGTAAACTATTCAAACCAAAAAGTTAGTTCGTTTAAAAGTCAAATTCAAAGTGAATCGAGTTTTTTACTGAATAGCTCGAACCGTTTGGTTTGTCTACCGCCCTATCCGCCACTGACGTTATTAATGGAATGATTTTTTCTAAGGCTGCAATTTTTAAAAATTAAATTATAGATAAAAAATCTTAAAGTACAATAACATTGTTATAGACTTAAATTTTCATGGCCTATCCTTTTCTTCACCACCTCGTTATTGTTCAACCAATTTGTTTAAAACATCCACTAAAGTAAAAAAAAAAATTATCTCCCTGATTTATTTGAACACCAAATCACATCATTTATTACTAATTTTCCGCCAATTAATATCTCTTTGGAGTATTTATTACGAGCGTTGGAAGCTCTTTAACAAACTCATTTAACAATGTGTACCAAAGTTAAACGTTACCTTCCTTCCTTAACCATACCATTTATTATGTTATTACGTTTCATTTCCATTAACTAGTATTTCGAATTATGCAATAAATAAAAGGGAGAATAGGAGCAAGTTTCATCCCAGTTGGTTAAGGTGCTAAACTTCTTCCGGCACAGTCTGGGTTCGATTCATAGTTTGCCCTCCCCTTATATTAGAATAGATTTAGAGATATCTATATTAAAAAAATAAATAAATAAATAAAAGGGAGAATTACTATGGGGGTGCTTAAGTTTTGGACTAACCTACTATGAAGTTTTTCAGGTTTGAAAAATAATTTATAAGGTTATTCGAGTTTTAGGATCCTTTCATCCAAAATATGGTTGTGCATGGTTAATTTCAATTAAAATAGATTAAATTTTCCCCTTTATCATGATTACTTTCAAGTTAATATGCTCTTAGGTTTATTTAACAAAATTATTTCATTTATTTTAATTATATTTATAACATTTTTTATATGTAATTTTTTCAGTGTATCTTTTCTACTAAAAAAGCTTTTTGGCAACTTTTGTATACATGTTTGAACTACTTCAAAAAAATATGGAGGACTTTTCGGGAAGAAACTCTTCTTATTCCTCTAGAAGAAATCCTAACAAAACAACCATTACTGCCCAGTGGAGCTTTTGTTACCACCAAAACTGCAGCCGCGTGGTCGAGCTTTCACTAGCTAACCCTTCCAGCTCCAGCAAGTCCGATCCAGATTTCCATCGCTATTATGCTCGTGTCGTGGTTTGGTAAAAAAAAAATCTCCGTTAATATTTTTTATAAAAATATTTTATTTAAATAAAATTAATCATTATGATTAACTACTTAAATTAAAATATACATATAAATATTAGAATATTTTTTTTCATGCAATAACATTAATATATTAAGGTCAGTTAAATTATTTTTTTAAGTGATAGTAATATAATTAAAGTAAATGAAAATAATTTTATCAAATAAAAATATAAGGATATAAAAGTAGATTAAGATGCATAAAATACAAGGACCTATGATAAATGATGGATTCCAATCTTTTTCAATTGAAATTAAGGTGTATAACATATATTTTGGACAGAATAACCTAGTTTTCTTAAAAACTTGAGGAACATTATATAGTTTTAACTAAAGAATCTATGAATAGATTAGCCAAAAATTCGAAAACTCCGAATAACTCTCACTAAGAAAAAAGATATAAAGTACAACAAGAAGTTGGTAATGACTTAAATTTTCATAGCCAACCTAAGTAATTAATACCATTTACTTCACTATTTTATTGTTTATGGACTAAGTCATTTAACAGCATTCTTCAAAGTCAAATTTTCTCTCTCTTATATTTAATTAGCTGTTCGTGTTCGTGTCGGGTCAAGTTGACTTATCAATCTATGGAGTCTTAACTATAACATGATCCATTTAGATAATGATACGGTCTATTTAAACATTGTGTTGACCCCATAACAGTGTAATTTATTTAAGGGGTAACCTTTTTTTTTTGGGTTGTGATGTTGTACGCTCGTCCGTGTATGCGGACGAGTTTTT
>CATIWJ010336831.1:0-18939 GCA_949640765.1 Croton laevigatus | reverse complement strand
AATATTATAATTATTTTATCCCCTTGCTTTGGATCAATTAGAATTATTGAATTCTCGGGTCCATACTAACATGTTAGTTTACTAGCGTACTTTCCGTTATTATAATTATTATCTCAGACTCCGCTATAGTCGTACTTGTTCGACCACTAGAATTCGATAAGTTATGATCATTATCGTAATGTCCTCTTTTATTGATAATTATTTTATCGGTACATGTTTAATACTTGGTTCCATTTATTGACTACATTTGGTTCTATGGCGAATATCTTGTTTCATATTTAAGTTCTGCAAGAATGCCTTTTAAAACTTCTTAAAACTGTTGTGACCGTCGCGCGCGCTACCTAGGTCGCGAGCGCGAGGTCTACATCCTCTGTTATGGTCGCGGTCGCGTCCATCACAAGCTGTGTGACAGTCGCGGTCGCGAAGAAAACACAGGACAGTCGCGCTCGCAATGAACACAAGGTATGTGACCGTCGCGCGCGCGACATATCCTCAAAATGCTTCTGTCCGTCCAAGCATTTTGTCGCGAGCGCGACACCCACATGAGGTGTGACCGTCGCGAGCGCGACACCTGATCGGGATGTGACAGTTTGTATATAAGAAATAGATATAATTATCAATAGATTGTAAACATCGTATAAACAGAAAAGGGATAAGTTAATATTTGTTTTAATCCAAACATGATTGGAAAATATGAAAAGAGAAACATCAAATAATAAATGTTTAAATTCAAGGCAACGTTAGAATAGTGAAGAAGATAAAATTTAATAATAAGTATTTATAGATGGAAAATTTACGAGAATAGTCGAATACGTAAACTGAAATACTAAAATATTAATAAATTATTTAAATAGTAAAATTCGTAGATTTAAAATACAAACAAAGTAAAAGAGTTTATTATAAACTCTAACTTAAATTAGGAATATAAGATAAAGATTGTAAAAGAGTATTTTTATTAATGCCGATAAAAGAAAGCGATAAAGGAGATAATTGGAGAAAAATGATTTATCAAAAGTTAAAAAGAAAATATATGTTAAGGTTATGATCATGATTTATTGAGAATTCAATAGTAAAATTAATTAAGTCCGATAAATTATTAAGAATTAAAGATTATTATTATTATTATTATTATAATTTTAAAAGAAGGAAAATATAATTAAAGTTAAAATTATAAATTAAATCAAAATGCAAATGGAAATGAGTTACAAAAGGAAAGCAAATGAAATTAGAAGTAAATGAAAATGAAATAGAAATAAGAATGAAATGCAAATGAAATTAAATAGAAATGAATATTAAATACAAATGAGATGAAATGAAAATGAGATATAAATAAAAACAAGAGAAGTTAAATGCAAGTTAAATATAAATGCAAATGAAAAAGAAATTAAATATAAATGAATGATAGTATCAATAATGTATTCTAATTACGAGATAATATTAGCATTATATTTTAACTAAATAAATTAATAAATAAATAGCAATCTATTATAGTATTGTATTCTAACTAAGAAATATGAAGAAAAATATTATTAATATTAGTAGTATATTCTAATTAGAAAACTTAGATTTCTTGTATGGTATATACTCGATGAACAGGGACGAGGTTAGTTCAAGCGTTAACGCTTTATCACCTGCTGCCAAAGCGCTCAAGTTCAAATCTCCATATGCCCCTCTCTCCTTTCCCTACTTGTAATTATGTTAACAAAAAAAAAAACCTTGAACAAATTATTAAGCTTTAAAAAACAGTTCCTAACATAATTTTAAAAAAAAGTGCAGAACATGTATTAGGAAAAGATTTAATGAAAGAAAAATATTTAATCATATATTATATTAAAATTTCGATCCTTCATTTATAATTAAACTGCAGATGAACATGATCACAAAAAATAATAATATTATATTTAAATACGATAACAACGAGTCATCAAAAAAAAGTATGATAACAATTAATATCTAAAATGAGTATAAATATTTTTAGAAAATTACTAAATTAATTAATTTATATAATATATTATTCTAATTATTTATCTAATTAATTAGTATTAGTTCATAACTTATCAAATATATTTATTTAATTATGACAATCACAAAATTTTTAAGTAATCTTATAATTAAAATTGTTATAAAATAAAATATTCATGTTAATAAATTTAATTAAATAAAAATTACAAAATCGATTAACGAGTTTCTAAAAAAAATAAATGTATAAATAAAAAAAATCAATTTGATAAATTTCATTTTTTAAAAATTCTAAAATATAATTATATTCATATAATTAATAATATTTTTATTTAATTAATGGTACTCAGATAAGAATTTATTATTTTTATATAAATTTTATTACTATCAATATATAATTAATTAAACAAATTAAAATATAAATGACAAATAGAAGTTAAAAAAATATAAAAATATATAAGTACCTGGAGGTAAATTAGAGTAAACTTAAAGTAACTAAAAGAGTATTTTTACATATAAAATAAAGGGTAATTTAATCTTTTTGACCGTAACTAACAGTTAAATGGGATGGAAAGACCCAAGAGTTGAATACCCTAAAAATTGAAGGACTTAGTAATTAGTTTTCCAAAACCGAATGATATGGAGAAGATTTGATTAAATTTCAAAGGCTTGGAAGATATTACCCCTAAAATAAAAATAGACAATGAGTATATAAAAACGAGTAATCTCATGCGAAGCACGTGAAAAAAAAAAATAATATTCTTTAAAAATTTTCATAGCATCACATTTTATTTTGCTCAAATAGTCTCATAAGTTTTTTTAATATACAAATAATGTCTTAATTAATTGATTTTTTCTTTTCATGTCCTCTTATTTAGCAATTTTAATATAATTATTTTTTTTTAAAAATGATTTTTTTTGAAATAATTTTTTTTTGAAAAAAGGATAAAGTTCAACAATATTATAATTGTCATTTTTTCTTTTGCAACATTATATTTTAATAAGATAAATAAGTTTTGGTGACAAATTTTGTAGGATGGACAAATAAATAAATCTGCCCACCCCTACTAAAATGTCTAGCTCTACCGTACTAACTCAAATATAATTTCTTTAAAGGGATTTATACACAATTGCCTAATTTTTCAAAACTTTTTTATGAAAAAAATAACTAATGTTGTCTAATGTAATCAAATTGTGAAACTATAATAAACTTCATAGAAACTACAATAAATTGACTGAAATTTGATTATTTGCGAGAGTTTTAATTGTTTGTATGTTTTAACATTTTCTGCAATGCTTATTTTTTGTCCATTTCTTGAAAATAAAATTTCTTGAATTTCCCCAAATTTCAATATAAAAGAGTAGATTTTTCTTTCATTTTAACAAGTATTAGTTTACCAAAATCTCCACTAAAGAATCAATCCAGTGCCCGGTTATTTAAGATGTTGACAATGTCATTCCAACTTGGAAATTAAAAGCTTATTCTAAAATGGTAATGATGAAGATTTGGACTTATTTTCAATCTATGTTTCAATTCTTAATATTTAATATCTATTTAGTCCATACCATTTGGACGGTTTAATAGTTCCAAACCAAGCAACACGTATGGGAATAGGAAGTTTCCTTCCAATTCCCGGCAGATAAAGTGCCTCTCCTAACTTGAGGGTCTTGACTGTTTTAGTACCACTATTCTAAATAATTTTGGAGATATATTAGAAAAATAGCACTTTTAGTCAATAGAAACTAAAATATTTTAAAAATGCCCCTCAAGATATATTACTAAATATATCGATAAATAAAAGTAAATGAATTATTAAATTTTTTCACAATTCACCACATAAATTAGAATTCGGTCGTCACTGGTGAGTTTTAACGAGTTTCGTCAGTTTATACATGTAAAATAAAAGTAATTAAATGTAAATAAACTGTTAAAATTGTAAAAGAATTCACCAAATAATGGTCTCATGTACTAATTTACGATTGATGGTAAGTTTCACCAATATTTACAAGTAAATAAAAGTATATAAATGTATATATTCATATTTACCGTGTAGTGTATTAGAGTATATACATGTATGTAAGTTTAAATATGTGTATATACAATTATTTACGCATATTGTATGCTTTTATTTACTTGTATACACTGAAAAAAGATTAGCACTGTTGGCTGGTGATTTACGGAGACTTTTGTAAAGTGTGTGTATATATACACATATATATCAAATTTAATTTGTGGTGAGAAATTAGAAAAAATTATAATGATTAATTTCATGTTAATCAATTAAAATGTTGACCTAATATAAAATTTTGTAGAAATTTGAGAAATATTTTACAATTGATCTGTATTATATATTATGCAGTACTTTTTAGAAATTCAAAGTATGATAATGAAGCAAACATAGATTGTTTCAACTGCCTAATTCTCGAGGTTGAAATTAGAAATGAGAGTCGTAAGTTTGGTACACTTGCACTCACTAATCCAGGTCTTTAAACTGCCATTGATTTGGAGTTCAAGAAATAGACCCAAGTCTAAGTCAACTCGGGCAGCTCAAACTCCTTAAACTTGACCAAACCTAAATTTAAGTTTCTGTCATCAAAATGCAAAACCTATTATTTCCTGTTTTTTTGATGTCAGCATTACATCCATGTGAATCACATTATTTGTATTTTTCTTCTTCTTGATTTTAAAGTTTGTTTAATTTAATCTTCAATTATAATGGCACTTAAGCTTTATAGGTAAGAATTATGTAAATAATATATAAACAGTATTTTTACCCCACTTTTTTTTTTGTCAGCTTTATATAATATTTTTTCTGACCTCATGTGTGATTTTGACACTCGCACTATTTAACCGTAAAAAAGGGGTAATAATATGAATGAATCACATTATTCTATACTACCTCCGTATTTTTTTTATTCTTTATATTTTAAACAGTATAATTAGATTCAAGTTTAGTGTTTGATAGTTTGATGGGTTGGATTAGGTAGATTAAACTTAAAGTATTATTTATATATAACTTAATTACAGTAATCATATTTTATAACTAACCTAAATATATGTTAATCTACTTAACCAAACCCATCAAACTATCAACACCAAGCTTGAATTTAATCATACTGTTTAAAATGTAAAGAATAAAAAAATACAGCGATAGTATATTATTATGATTTAAAAATATAAAAAATTAATTTAAAAACTGGTTAAATCTAATATAAATATTACTAGAAATTATAAGTAATTTTGATTAAATTTTTTAAAATAAAATAAAGATATTATTATTTTTTCCCTTACCTACAACACCATGGGGAATATAACATTACCCATATATCCTATTCTATTAATATCAAGCTTTCATCACATAAAATTTGAAATTATTTTTTTCTAAACCACAAATTCGTAATTTGCTCTCTCATGCGTGTTGATTTTCAGTCCCAAGAAAAGAACAGAACAGAGATAAGTCTATTCAGTGACAAAATAGAATCAATGAATTAATGATTTTAGGGTTGGAAGTTATAAGAAAAATATGAAAACGAAGTCAATTCAAAATTTTGGAGTTGACTAAAAAAGATCCATCTAAATTCTTATTTTCCACAATTCCGGCATATGGCAAAACTCTAAATTTTCTAATGCATCCATCTTATCATCACGGTCGCTCAAATATATCTGACACAAGTTTTTTCAAATGCCACACCATTTTCTTCTTCTCATATATATATATATATATACACACACTTGGGTATGTATTTTCTGTCTCATGAGAAAGTTGAATTTCTAGTTAATATTTTTTTGGATTATTAAAGGGTTTCTTTGGAACAAATAAATTACACAATTTTGTGCAATTCATTAGTTAATCCAATACTTTCTCATGTTAGGAAGGGGAAAAAAAATTAAATTTGAAGTTTATATTAGTTATTATTAACATATTAAATTCATTAACAAATGATTTTGTTTAGGAGTTCACTTAGAGATGAATTCTAAATTCTAATTCATTTTTGAAAATGAGATAAGTAAATGTCATATTTTAGTTACGGTAAATACGTATCTTAACTTATATATAAAGGTAAATATGATATTTATCAATATAGTGAATAGTAAATATTATATTAGTGAACACAAGTATTAATGATAAAAAAAAAATGATATTTAGCAAATATTTTAAATTTATTAATATTTTTTAAAATAAAAATAAGAAAGTACAATTTATTAAGTTGTCCAAAGAAATAATTAATTCTAGTTCTAGTTATCTATATTTTTTTCTAAAATTAAACAAGATTTAATTTTTCTACTTTACTAGAAAATTTTATTTTTACATCTTTATTGTTTTTTTTAAAATCTACTCTCTTAGAAAAATAATTTTCATTCAGAACACAGTCCCTACAATTCAAGTGATGAAACTTGCTTTGCAACTTCTCCAGCAATATAGATATTTTTTTAAAAATAATATAAGCAAATCTTATTATATAAAAGTAGGTAAATTTAGAGAAAACGAGAGATACAATAATGTCATTAATCATATTAAAACATGAAAATTTCATATTTAAATTTTCGATTATGTTGATGGAGCTATGATATCTATGCTCCACTTGGTATTATTTTTGAACCATAAATCGATACTTTTTGGGACCTTAAACATGTTTGATCAACAAAAATCCAAATATAAACTTTATGCTATTGTCTCTTCTATACAAAAAGATAACCAAATTCCTCTTAAAGAGAACTACTCCTATAAAAGAAGATTTAACAACACTTATCTTGAAAGTAAGAAAAAAAAAATTTTTCTTTTAAGGAGAACAAAAATAGTACTATCTCCGAATTTTTCATTTCTTTACATTTCGAAAGCTATGGTTAGATTCAAGTTTGGTGTTGATGGGTTTGATTAGGTAGATTAAAATATTATTTATATATAACTAAATTACAGTAATTATATTTTATAACTAACATAAACATATTTTAATCTTCCTAATCCAACCCATTAAACTATCAACACCAAATTTGAATATAATTATGCTTTTTGAAATGTAAAAAAATGAAAAATACAGAAGTAGTAACAAATAACAAAAATAAAGATTTGACGGGCTACCATCGGCTAGAGAAGTTGACAGTAACCCAAAATTTGTGTTTGGAAGAAGATGGAGTAGAGAAAAAAAAATAGAGACTAGAGTTTATGTTTTTTTTTTTCTGATTAAAATCTTATTACTTTAAGAAATACAAAATTTCTATTAATTAAAAATAATCACAAAAAATTGAAATGCAATTCATCTCTTTGTATAAGTGAAAATTTCACTTATACAAATTCAAATTTGATATTGAGTTTAAACTTATCATATTTTTATTTGGTAGATTCGACTCATTTGTGATTTCTTGTGATGATGTTTATCCATTCTTTGCTGACGGGAATGATGCGGAAATGGAAACAGAATTTGAATTCATGGAGAAGTTTGCGGTCCATTAGGCCCATTTAGGCAAAAAGGCCCATTCCGACAAATTGCGGCCAAGTTGCTGCAAAAGTTGGCAGTGTTAGAATTTTGCAATTCCTGGGCCTATTCTCATCGAAAACGGGTCAACGAGCAATATTCACAGCCAATGCCGTGATGTATGTTGCTTTTCGGCCAAATTCCATCGTTTAGGCCTCTAAATTGACGTTTTTCACTTTTTGCTTTATTTTTTTATTTTCAAATTTGACTTTCCTTGTTAGTTTCGGATTAGGGTTCTCTTGTTTTGCTATAAATATGTAATGTGGGGACTTTTGACGGTAGTTTTAATGAATAATTTATTTTCCCCCCAAATTTATGTTTGGATGCCTAAATTTCTACTATTCTTTTGAATCAATAGACTTTTAGAAGCTATTTTTTGGCATTGATCGTAGATCAATCAACAGTTAATATGTTTATTTTATTCTTGATTATTCCGCTGCATCAGTCTATCATTGAGTTTAACTTGATGATATTCAAATCCAACATCAGTATTGCAAACTACACTTGTATTACTCCTAGAAATGGACTTAATCCAAGAGAAGGGTTAATTAAACTTCTTTAAAAATTTTCTTTTGAGCACCCTTCTTCTAATTAAGTAATTTTTTAATAACTTTTTTTTCTAACTAAGTAATTTTTTGAATAAAAATGATCTTCTAATCATTAAAGTTAAGTTAGAATACTAACTTTAAAATTGAATAAACACAAAGTAAGCTCAAAGTTCAAAATATAAAATCAAAATTTGGAAAACGTAATATGAAACAATTTGAAGTAAGAAGTAGTTAAACAACTTTTTGTGTTTAACATACCAAGTAGAAATTGAAAAGGATAAAAGAGAAAGAACACATGATTTTTATAATGGTTCAGCTAAACTATTTTAGCCTGTATCCACTCTCCAAGTACACATACTCAAGAATTTCAAAAATATCTACTCTTTTAATGGCAAAAGAGATATAATACATTACTTAGAAAATACTTATTCTAACCTAAACAATCTTCTAAATTTATAGGCTTAGAAAAACCACTTTCCTTTTGTTAAATAAAGACAAAATATGCACATATGGCTTTTACTTACCGAATAGGCTACTTGTGTCCAATGCTTTTCACTCGATGGATATTGGTAATGACACCTCCTTAATTTCTAGGTATACGAATGGGCACTTAGATGAAACTGGATGGCTTAATAATAGTAAGCCTCCTCTAAGACTAGGATCCCGCGAAGGGTGTGGACGCCCCGCCTGGGCGCTAAGTAAGGACGTCATTATTTAGTCCAAAGGGAGGTCACCTTACAAACCTCAACCTTTGGACATGACCTCAGTATCCTCATCAGGCTGGACTGCTGGACCTTGAAAGTCCAAGGGACGCCTGTACTCCAAAATTCACGAAGCCTAAGGAATCCTATTAGACTGGGGCTTTCAGTCTTTCACCACCTTGGACTACCTATATAAAGCTTTCATCTGGCATAGATAAGGACTAATCGAAATCTAGACTTTCACTAGTACGGTGATTGTAAACTGAAGAAGTTAGCTCATCTTTAGGTCACTTACCACTAAAAATGATTTATACTAGAGAGATAGAGGTGCTCAAGGGAGGAAGGACCAATAAGGCATAAATCCTTATTTTTCTTTACCTTTTCCTTAGGAGGTCGGCACTTTGTTACCCTCAAGGATGGGACCTATCGCATCCTCTTACACCATGCCCTCAAGTTTGACATATAAGCACCCAAAGGAAAATGCTTTTCTTGTAGACACAGATGTCCTGCAATCCTATTACACTAGCCCACACATAACCTTTACCTCAAGTACTTCACACTCTACTATAACCGTGACCTCAAACACAACCTCTGCTTAAATTTACACCCAGGGATAATTACTTAGCATACTCGGTTAGATTCTACAATAACCTTCCCAATAGCCTTAGTCAAGGATAGGTACCCACTCTCCTACCACCCTTAGCTATAGAAACATCATAGAGTGGCAGTTGCTAGGCTACTGACCCTAGTAATGAGGAGGATTATTGGAAACTCAGGAAGGACAACAAGGGAAGATATGCAAAAGTAGACAAATTAGAAGAAGGAAGAGGTCACAAGTTTGAGCAAGGTCGCCCTAAAGGTGGTCCTAAAGTGAAAGAGAAAGAGAAAGGTTTCCTCGAGGTCGCGAGCAAAGCGGTCGCAATAAGGTCAGTTAGTATGATGATAAGCAGAATATAAACTGCAGAAGGAATGGGAAGAGTCATTATTGTGCCTATCACAAATAAAAAAACACAACACTAATAAATGCAGAGCTTGGAAAGTAGAAGTGGAGAGGATGGTCCAAAGTGGCCACTTCAAAAGCTTCATCGACAATTATAAATGTCAGAGCAATGGTGCTGGAGGTCAGTTCAATATCACATTGAATGCTAATTCCTCAGAGGTACTCATTGCAGTGAAAAAGCAATTCGGCGAGGCTAACTTAAGAGAGCATATAAAATTTGGCTTGGGAGACACCTCTATTGCCACTGCCATAAGATAGGGGGACACAACACGAAAGATTACAGGGTTTGAAAGAGAGAGAAGAATAAGACGGCCTGAAGAAAAACTTAATGGCAAATATTTGGATTGAAAAGTGTGGACAAAGGCTATACTACACCTGCCTTAGGGGCACTTAGTATTTTACTCGTATTACTAAAATAATAAAGCTGAAATATATTCTCCTATATGTATACCTAGCTAATGATTCTTGATTCTCTCAATAAATATTCAATACCTCGAATGGTGGAGTCAGATCCTCATCTGTTTAGGCCTAGTGATTCACCCAACACAAGTGACCTATTCCTTGTGTGTCTGGATAAACATGTCTCGGATGACAGACTTTGATCCTCATATGCATGGGCTAGATAATCGATTCACCTCACACAAGCGACATATTCCTTGTGTGTCTGGGCAAGCATGCTTCAGATGACAGATTTTGATTCCTAACTGCATAGGCCAAGTGGTGGATTCGCCTCACAAAAGTAACCTGCTTCTTATGTGTCTCGACATATTTAATTTAACGTCTCATATGTTAGAGCCTGCTCTTCATGTGCTTGGGCCAAAAATATTATCTCGCATGCTGGAGCCTGCTCCTCATATATTTCGGCAAAATATATTGCCTTGGATGCTGGAGCCTGCTCTTCATCTACTTAGGCTAAAGACATTGCCTCGCATATTGGAGCCTGCTTTTCATGTACTTGGGCTAAAGATATTGCCTCAAATGATGGAGCCTACTCCTCATGTACTTGGGTCGAAGACATTGCCTCATATGTTAGAGCCTGATCCTTATGTGCCTAGGCTAAAGATATTGCCTCAGACGCTGGTGCCTACTCCTCATTTGCTTGGGCTAAAGACAACGCCTCGTATATTGCAACCTGTTTCTCATATGCTTGGGCCAAGTGGCAGTTTGCCTCACATAAGCAATCTCATTCCTTATGTGTTTATGCATGATTAACTCAACAACATTTAGATGCTGGAACTAATTCTACCTCATACGAAGGGCCTGCTTATCAAGGGTCAATGTTATTATTTGAATGGTATGTATGGCCGACTAGTTCAATTATAAGCCTAATTCAATATGTTCATAATTTGTTCCTTAATTTTACCTACGAGTAAGTTTAACTCGATTAGAATTTTTTATGTGTAGAGATATATAGGTTATGTTTAAACATAGGCGATTTAGAGGTCACCGCATAAGACTTTCCTTAATCATTTATATTACAATTTTGGTTACAATTTTAATTATAACAGTACAATGCTATAGATAATAAATTACATACTTTTTAAGGTCGTGGTATATAAAAAATAGAGGTTGATTAAAGTGCAAAGTGCGACCTCCACTATATGTTGATAGAAGGGTTAAAGTAGTTTACAACACTAAAATAACGATAATGCTCTTTATATATATTGATAAAATTTGTGCATACATAGGCTCCAAGACTACCACAAGGTCGCCATAAAATTTCCTAGTCTTAACTTAAAAAAGATAACTAACTTCTGAAGGTCTTTTATTTAAGAATATGGATGAACATATGCAACCCGAAAGTCACCTTAGAAAATCCCTTCGATCATGTCTGATCACTACTTTATTCAAATGTCTAAGCAAAAGTAACTACACTTAGCAAGGAGTGTTGTAAATAGAAAGGTATGCAAATCATGTATGAACAAGAGCGACCTAGAAGTCGCTACAATGGCTAAGTACATTAATAATACATTTTCATTATTTTTAACAATAAACTACATTAGATTAGGAAGTCGTTTAAGTCCTAAAAGAAGCGATCTCTGCTACATAAAAAATTATCAATATACTAACATCATAATCAAGAAATACAATATACTTCTCATCCATATATAAACTTTTACAATATTCAAAAGGTTGCCATTAGTCAAATATATTTACACCATTATTTAGAGCTTCTTGAAGAGCGTCTCGAGGCTAACCTTCATTTATTTAGAGAGAGAAAACTCTTTTTCATTAGATTTCTCACTAGTATAGATAAGTTAAAGGATAAACATTTAGCACTATGGTTGGATAAGTGACCCACGTTGTTACGAGCATCAATCTGGATGCAATGCAAGATGATAAAGAATGGGAAGTTAAATTCAAGATTACTTTCCTCAAGTTTTTAGAAGAAAATTTTCCAATATCGGATTGGAAATCCCATGTTGAAGGATAGAGATATATAAAGAAATTAAATATGATAAGAAAAGTGCACTAATAAGAGCAACAAGCCACTTGCCTTATGTAAATTCTATCTTTTTGCTAAATAAGCTTTGTAAAATATTTGAAGCATGAGGAACTACTCCTTGGCAACCTGGTATGCTTGGTGCAGCTCGAGTTACCTCTTCCATAGAAAGGTTGTTGTTGATGGATGATCGACCTCTTATGCTCAGCTCAGCAAAGGTTCCCCATTTCAAGAGAAGATTGTTGTTGGGTAATTACCTAGTTGATTTTGAGGTTAGCGACCTCTCACGAAAAGGATGGTCGCCGTAATCCAACTTATCACCATCTTGCTTAAAGTTAGAAAAATTTGATAAAAGTATTGTGTATAAGGAGACTTAAAAATAGGGAATAAATGCTTAACAAATAGTTTAGGTCGCTAAACCTCTTTATCACAAAGACAAGTAGAAAGGCCATTTGAAGATTTGGAAAGCAATGGAAAAAATGACAAAGTGTCTCATTTTATAAATAGAATGGGTGTACGGCCTAAGGCATCGTAAATACCCCTAATTATCGGCAATGCCTTTGGTAATCTTTCTAATAAGTTAAAGGTAGCAAAGTAATTAGCTAGGGACAATGAAGCATCATTTGACAGGCTCTTTTCCGTACTAAATATCCCTCATGCAGTGAAATTCATCTATCTCATCCTAATAAAGGTCACTAGTAGTCCTCCAATAACCCAATGACCCATTGGCAAAGTTCAGCTAGAAAAAGGTCACGTTACGTGATCAGGGGTGACTTGCTCATTTTTTATGCCCTTGGCTAGAGTGAAGGTCATGACTTGGACTATTAAAAAGTGACTTTTGGTCAAGATGATTCAAGACATGAAATAACTTGGACTGAGGGGGGAAATTTGCAAGCCTTCTCTAAGTTTGGAATCCTACGAAGGGTGTGGACGGCCCAACTGGGTATTAGGTAAGGTCATCCTTATCTAGTTCAAGGGGATGCCACTCTCACCTTAACAGAAGAAGAAGTCGCCTTACCGACTTTGACCTCCAGACCTGACTACATTATCCTCGTCAGGCTGGACTGTTGGACCCTAAAAATCTAGAGGACACATGGGCTCCGAAATTCAAGGAGCCTAAGGAATCCTATTAAACGGGGTCTTTTAAGTCTTTCACCATCTTAAACTCATTATATAAAGTTTTTGTTTGGCATAGATTAGGACTAATCAAAATCTAGTCTTTCAGGAACATTCTGTTTCGTAGAGTTAGGTTCTTTTAAAGCAGTTACTTCTAGCCTTGCATTAGGAATAATGTTGAAAACTAGTTTAGTTGCTTTAGACAAATCATTGGGATTGACATGACATAAAATCCCCTTCAAGCAGTGAAGTTATGCTTTAACACATTTGTTTATATGTTGTAAATAAAAGGCAATGACCTAGGTCATATTTAGTATTTGTTTTATATTCATTAAAAAAATTTATGTTCCTACATAAAGTTGCTTAGCAAAATTAAGTTCATTGTAAGAAGGCATAGTAGACCTTTTAGAAGATTATTCTTTTTCTATCTCCAATACAAAAACTATTGCTCACAGAATTTTAATTTATTCTATTCCTAATATGGCCACAAGTGCATGCGTCATACAAGTAATAAAGTAGGGATATCGTTGCCATGGGATTGATTCAGTTTACATTGGATTTGAATCTCAAGCTAAATCCCAAGCAACCAATTTGAATTTTAAAGATAAGTAATTAGATAAATCTAAATATAAAAGATTAAATTGAGTTTAAAAATTAAACTAAATGTTTAAAAGTTTGCAAATATGATGAATGAAAACTAGTGCTAAGTGCCATCCACAAAAACACAATGAAATCGATTTAGGATTAAAACATTTTAATGCAAATTTCTAATCTTAAAGGAGGATTTATTCTAAAGTACATATAATTTTCTCTTGAGATATTATATTATACCTAAAATAACTTAAAGCATACTCTTGTGGTCATTAAGCTACCTAAGTTCATTATGAACTATAATTTTCTTTAACCTTTAAAGAACCTTTCCTATCTTTGGCAAAAAAAATAAAAATTTCAGGTTCAAAACAAAGAAATTCTACAAATGAGTTCTATCTCTTGATCTCTACCTATACTCTTATAAAAATTGTCAATATGAGTGCTAATCATATAAATACAAATATCAACCATGATTTGAATGAATCAAGAATAAGGAAATTGCATTAAAAATATAATAAATCCTTACAATCTCATATTGTTCAAAGAACTACATCCAACATTAGCTAAAGAGACTAGTCACAATCTATAAAATCAATAATAAAATCAAGCATAAGAGAGAAGTTACCCATTTCTAGGTTTACAACTTCTCAAACTCAGATTAAAAGAAGAGCTGAGGAAATCAATTGGTGAAACTTTGGTCTTCAAGTTGCTAGCTCCAATTGAAGGCGTTGAGTGGTGGAAAATTCTGAAAATATATTTTTTCTCTCTTAAAATATGCTATTATAGGATTTGTAAGTAAGATCCTTAATGGAGTGGTAATAGAGAAAGGTAGGCAAGGGGTGAAAGATGATGGAGTGAGTGGGTGTTATTAGGTGAAGATAGAGGATGGTAGAGAGGATAAAGAATAGGAAGGAAAAAATGGGAGTTGGGTGTAAAATTAGATACTAAAATGTTTTTAGGGCTCGATGATTATTTTTCTATGGCTTTCAATTGTTGGATATTTTGGTTTTGATAAAGTGAATTTTTAGTCAACTTTGAGCTTGATAATTTATTAGAAAAGTAGCGATTTGAATAACATGAGATATGTCATTGTATTCTATACAATGAGAGATTTTCAACGGTATATTATATGCACAAAATGAATTAAAGGTGAATGAGGAATTGAAGCATAAAATCGAGCTTGGAACAAAGAATTGTGAGACAAAATAGATGGAATCCCACATCACTAATTTATGAGATGGTAAAGTGGTTTATAAGAAACGATTATTTCGTAAGGTGGTAAAATTGTAAGCCCAAAGGCTCTCTCTCGCGTATAGGGGCGCAGAGGGTGCAAATCTGAGGTTGAACCTGAACCTCTAATCTACAATCGCACAATAAAACCTCTACTGCAGCTTATATAAACCTTTAAGTATTTTTCATTCGATGTTACAATAACAATCCGAAAAATATTCTTTTCCTTCTGTTTTCTATTCTCTAAGATGCTAGTTCTTAGGTTCTGGTCATTGGCTCTATACATGGTTCGGTTCGTCTGCATTACTGTTGTATTCTAGGAGACGGTTATCATTTATGAACAAATTCTGTCTTAAAAAAAACTGCTTATACAGGCCTCATTATCAATTTTTTTCCATTCTTTGGTTAAGGTTTACTTACAGTTTTATTTTTCTTTTTTTACTGTAATTTCTAATACTTAAATCCATTTTCTTCATTTTGAAATTAACGTTTCGAACAACAAAAAGATTATGATATATTTGGAAGGTGATGATTTTGCCATGTGTCCATACAATTGAATAGGAAAACATTTCCTTTAAAGAAATATTCATGACTCAAAGTTAAGAATAAAAGGTCAAAGATTCTATATAGAAAGTGTATGCATAAGAGTACATAGGTCAAGCCAATACCAAGAAAAGTATTTATTGTTTCAACTAATGAAATATTCAAAAATGAAAATGAAAGTTCAATAGATTGAAATCCAAAAAGGCTGCATAGCAAAAATTAGAGCAACTCATTAAGTTGAAAATCTAAAAGGGTAGCCTATAAAGGAAAAGGAGTTCAAAAAGAGCAAAAGCTCGATAAGTTGAAAACTAGAAAGCACAGCATAGGCAAAAAAAAAACACAGCTTGTTAAGTAAAAAAACCTGAAAGTGCGACTTAGGTAAAAATTAGAGCAAATAAAAAATGTTCAAATAGCAAAATTCTTATCATCACAAATCTCATGCATATTTTAAAATCAAAGTCATTTTCTTTAAAGGAAGAAAGTCAACTCAAGTTAGAGGCATCTTCCCTTTCTTCATATCAATCATCACATTCTTTTTGTGTCATAAGTTATTCTTCACCACCTCCTTTGTTTTAAAGGGGGGTAATAAACTTTATGTGTAGAGTCCCATAAGTCATAAAGACCAAATTCACAGTCAAATCGAAATTGTGTTGCCTTTTGCCTCATAAAAGACGGATATTTTTCTATGTTTCACCTCTAGGAGGACATGAAAATCATACTATAAATTAAAACTGTCAGTTTAATAATAAATTTATCAAGTGAAAATTTATGTCTCCTTTCTAAGAGCATAAGACAACCTTTAAAAAGTTAAGTTTTGGTGTCAACATTTTTAAATGTCAATCAACTTCCAGAGGCAAAGTCTATCCAAACCCCCTCAATGGTCCTTAGTATTTCTATCAGGGCAAATCTCTTAATTAAAAGTTAAGTGTATAACCAGAAAACAACATTGCAAGCCTCATTTCCTAAAGGCGCAGTCATTAAGATGTTCATGGTCCAATTTAGAGCAGTTTGAGTTCTTTAATAGTAGGGGCATCACAATCCAACCTTTTGAAAACATAAACATTGCTCCAAATGAACCAATGATCCAAAAGCTCATATTCCTTTTAAAATACATTTGCAGATTAGCCTTCCAAAGCTTCTTACACAATAATTATTTCAACATTCCAAACCTGAACTCTCATTATAAGTTGCTTCCAAAATCCTAGGACATTTTAACTAGTGTCAATCGAATCCAAACCTCCTTAAGTTTCCTTTCTCTACAAAAAAAACATAATTTGCACCCATACTTGTATTTCACTAATATTTTGCAATAAAATAAAATAAAATTCAAAACATTTGCTAACCAACCATATTCAGAACTATCCTCTCACAAGTTGCAACCCTCGGCTAATAAAGAATCAGAATCTTAAACCTTAAATCTACTAGATAACAAGTAAAAGTGACTGTAGTGATCCTTTTGCTATTAACACTAAAGGATGGCTACACAATATATTCTAGTTCAACTAATTATTTTTGTTCCTTATTTGAATAATTAGCCTAGAATTAAGCTCAATCCAGTACAAGTTTTATACTTTCCCAAATCCAGATCAAATCCAGTTTAAAATCAGATTCAATCCAGCCTAGCTTAGTCGTTCTTGTCATATACATGAATGGTAAAATGCCAACATGCTAAAGCAAATCAAAACCGTATATCTTCTTGTCATATACAAGAATGGTAAAATTTTGCCTAGGACTTGTTATAGCCGCCTAACGCAATTTTAGATCAAAATTCAAAAGTAGAACCTTATATCTCCTTGCCATATACAAGGATGATAAAATTATACCTAAGACTTATTGTAGCAGTCTAAGGTATTTTCCAATCAAAATTCAATTTTAGAACCTAAACTTTGCCTAAGATTTATTCTTAATATCTAAGGTAAAACCCTTGCCTAAGACCAATTCTTACCATTAAAGATAGTAAAGTTAAATTCAGAACCAATTCAGGAGAAACAACAAGTGTAACACCCCTTCTAGGCCTCATAGGAGACCTCGAAGAGGCACTACATACTGGTACTGGAGCTATGATAACCATTTATGCATTACTTGATTAGGTGGGCTTATGTGTTACACATGGATTATATTTCATACTTAGCCAAATTTTAACCAAATTTCTACGAAAATTTTGCCATAGCTCCGCCTAGGAACGGACTAACCGTGAATAGTAACAATGACTAAATGAATAGTCCCTGCGACTATACATTGGGATCCTGCAAAGAAAATATCTCAAACACTTCGGTAATCTGTCCTTATACCCTTACTCCTCATATAAATAAAAAATAAACACTTCTAATATCTCAGTCAACAACTCAGTTCAAGATGCATATCTCAAAAGTTAACAATTATACGACATCCTAATATTTATCTCGGAGTGCTATTATGATTTATATACATGCCACTACTAATGTTCCATTACAGAAATTAAAAGACCTTATATGCTGCTCGCACTGCCGGTGTTTGGAACTGGAATCTATAAAATCTTTACCTGCTAACCTGTGAGTTACAGGAAATAACTCGCTGAGCAAATTATGCCCAGTGGGTACCTTAACTTATAAAAGTAAATATTTAAATAAATAATAATTGTAAGAAATGTGAATAATAAAATCAAGTCATAAAATATTTTTAAAATGGAACAGGTGAAACATGTAATTAAATAAAACTATTTATCAGATTAAGACTTTTAGTTACCGCGCTCTACTGGTTACTAGTTGAACTTAGGATAAGACAATGCCGTATAACAGTGATCCAATATTGGTCACATATTCAATAATTACAGTACCGTAGTACTGGAACCACTGAACAGTTTCTATATCAGATAACCATATAATGACCGGTCGAGTGCTTTGCAACACTTCGACTATATCAACCGGATGCCTTGTAGCACTCCGGCCATAATCATAAATGGCGCCAATCCATTTCATAATATTCGTATAAATATACTGCGGACCGCTTTTACCATATAATATATGACGCGTCATACTCTTACCATCTAGTTCGACTCAAACCAAGTAGAGCATTATTCTGTTACTGCATATAGTTTTCATAATAACACTTGCATAAATCATTTCACTACCATATAATCATACCTTAGGCATATTTTGAAAATTTACCAAATGAATAGTAACCAAGATACCAGATGAATAGTATTTTACCACATGAATAGTAATTTGGTGAACTTGGACAACTTGAAAGAGATAGCTAATGACCCAATCAAGGTTCCCTTAGGTACCCAAATTGTGTCATATACTTCCCTTTAAGTGTCCATAGGTCACTCATACATTATAGATTAAAGATTTG
>CATIWJ010336734.1:0-21204 GCA_949640765.1 Croton laevigatus | reverse complement strand
TATCCTGGGAGACGACTGCCTACGCAGGCAATAATCGTCTTAAGGAGACTGTTCATACAGGCCTCGGTTAATTTATTTTACTCCAATTTCTTGTTAAGGTTTAAATTTGGTTATTTATTTTAATTTTTGTTTAATTACAATTTATATATTATATTTATTTGTATTTTGTAATTATTATTATTTGCAATTTTTATTCAATTATTTATTTATGCACTAACGGATCTAACACAAACGCCTTGCCTTCAAGATCAATCAGTTTTAACAATGAAAAAGGTGGTCACTGATCAGGCTCACAAAAAAAGAAGGGGCAGAAAGATCTCCATCTATCAATAATAAACAATGTAAAATTTACTATCTACGAATAGTAAACCAGTTGATGCATGCTCTCCTATACGAAGGACACACAGCTAGCAAGTAACAATTACAATCGTAATACAGTTGAGTTCACATTCAAATGTACACTAGCCACCTAAAATGCTTAATGTACTAATATAAGAATTTCTCCCTAACATTATTAAATTATGACCGTTCAATATAAATATAAACTGAATAATTCAAAATCATGAACTAAAAACAAAAGGCATGAGTCAAATGGTGAAGATTGAAGAATTTATAGAAGCCAAAAGAAAAATTCTCAAATGTTGATCCTTTATGAAACTAGAAGTAAATTAGCTTCAAATTCGAGCCAAACAAGAATAGAAAATTAAAATCCAAAAACATGAAAACCCAAATTATCAATTTAGATTTTGGTGCTCGAATTGGATGCTCATCATAAAAAAAAAAAAGAAAATTCAATAATATACTAGCTATCTATTCATCATATTAAAATCACCATATACATGCAATGCAAGGATATAGAGAGATGAGCCGATAAGGTACCTGAAACTATAAGTGAGATTAGACGGCGATCGTAGCAGAGACCAGAGAAAATAGCTTGAACCGTTTTCACTTTTAACTTTGGTAAAACCACAAAAATAGCCCTGTTTTAATTTTATTTGACAAAAAAAGACCACTCAATAGTTTTAGTGATAAAAATAATCTGAACAGCATATGTTTTTGAATTTTTTGTAACTGTTCACTAATTTTGTATAACTGTTATAAAGTTTTGTACAGAATTTTTTTTTTTTTTTGGGTTCATTTTGCATTTATTATACTATTTTTACGCAATTGTTGTATAAATTTTGTAAATGAGCTATTTTTACTGCAAAAAGTTAAATCGAGCCTATTTTCATTAATAAAAATATTATTCGAATTATTTTTATCAATTAAAATTTTGGTTGGATTATTTTAATCAATTAAAAACTAAAACTTACGGTGTTATTTTTGTTAATAGTATATTTTCGAGTTATTTTTTAACATTCCCTTTAACTTTTAAGCGGCTTGGGCCTCCATATTAATCTTTAAGCCCACATGCAATTCGTAAGAGGTGCACAAAAATAAAACAAAACAAAATTAAGCAAAATAATGTGAAAAAAAAAAAAACTATTAAACCTTTTAAGGATACAGAATTGAAAAAACAGCAAAACAAGCCCCTTTTCCTATAAGTATATTGAGGATATATGATGGGTATACATAATTTTTTGGCAGCATTCCGATGGCCGAAATCCAAGGTCAACATCATGAATACCAGCCAAACCTAATTGAAATAATCTTAGCTACACGTTGGCTGCCTGAATTACGACGGAAACCAGCATTTCTTGCCACAAAATTGCGACAGGTGGCGAACCCTTTTTCCTCCATCAAAACTTCAATGCAAATCGAATGATTTCTCGACCGACACTCGATGGAAACAACGTGGATCCTCGCCGGCGGTCTATAACTCCACAGAAACCATCAAGATATCACCGATCAATCGTGAATCGGTGAGGCATTCCAGCAGTTGCGATTTGAAATCGAAATTTTTCTGCAAAGTTAGGGCTCGTGATTTCTTCGGATATCGACTGATTTTGAGGATATCGAAAGACTCGCCTGCATGAGGATTATCGACCAGCATCCTTCGTTTGCTGGTCTACTAAAATTGGCAGAGATTTCGGTTAGTGACAAAGCGAGGGTCTTCCGGTCGGCAGCAAGCTTTGGCGGTCGTCCAAGTAGTGGCTTATGGTGGCGCTTGTGGAGTAAAACGAAGAGGGGAGGCATCGGCGGCTGTGCAGCAGGAGGAGGTTGAAGGTTGAAGAAAGGATAATTTCAAAATGGTCACTTAATTCTTGAGTTTTTCCAAAGGGCCTTTAAAAATTACATTTTGATCTTTATACTGTTATTTTAACATAAAAAATAGACAAAAGGATATAATTATCTAAATTATTTGAAATGCAATGAGATTTGTGTCCGGAAAAAAAAAAAGACTGAGAAATTTTTGTTCATTAGGTAAAAACATAGGAACTTTTTTTACATTATCTCTAAAAAAAAATCAAAAGTAGTTTAAAAAATAAAAACGTTCCATTTGGCTTATCAAAATATGCATGTGGATGTTTTTAGAATAAAATAATAATAATATTTTTTATATAAACCCCTAGAAAAGTTGTTCCTGCCTTCTACCGTATTTAAGATGAAACTATCGACAACTGAGCAAATAGCAACCCTCAACGTTATACTCTTTTTCTCCTGAGAAGGAGGGAAATACAACCAATATTTTGCTCCCCCATATCAAGAATTTGTATGGAAATGAAAATAATAATGCGTTGTACATTTTTACTAACTACATATCATTATAACTAACTTGATGTATACTGTTCTTTTGTATACATTTGGTATTAACAAAAGATTATTTTCAAAGAAGTCCAAGTTGAAAGCTTAATTAAGCATTCTTCCTCTTCCAAAATCAAATAGAACAAGTTTTTGTAAAACGGATACCGATTGGTGGTGCTAACAGCATCAAGTTTGGCTCTTTATAAAAATTAGTATGAAAATTGATTAATTTATTAATCTGAACCTCTTGTTTACAACTTTAGTTAAATGGAAAACTAATTGTACTGTATTGTTTGTGATGATGGTTATTGGTTACTTCTCTGCAATTTCCATTTTTAGAAACTACAACTAATACGATCAAAAGTATCTTTTTCTTTTGAACTGAATAAGGTTATTTGAAAATTTAATTTCTCTGGTTTTTGGATAGAAAAGCATTTGTACGTTTATCACAAGCAAAGCAGGATAATCTGCAGATTCCACAGGTAGTTGGAAAACCATTAAACCATGCCTACAAATTAGCCTCTTTCAAGATCAAGTGAAAAAATATTAATATTTCAAAGAGATTCAGTGAGAGTGAGAGACTTGAGGAGTTTTCTTTTCTTTTACTCTGTTTTTTGCTGGGCATTTGCAACCATAACCACAAGAAAATTTCCCAACAAGATTTCTCTAGAAAAGGTACAAATTTGAAGTAAAGGTTGAAGCGTTTTTACTAATTTGTTAGTCTTAATGTATTCCATCTCCATTTTTTGTGTCTAGAACTTGACTTGTTTGGTCATCTTAAAGTTTCTCTGCACAAATTTCACTTCTTGTTTTTGTATATGCACGTTTCAGTCATCTTAAGTAAGAGAAAGAAAGACTTTCAAAATGTTACTACTGAACATATTATTGCATACATTCTTTGTAAAATCTCATAACTAGAACACTAATTATTTGCTTAAACCTTGTTTCTTGTTGTCTTAGCCTCTCTCATTTTGCTTTTGCTGTATTTTACATTTTCTCAGCCATACCAAACATGAATGCAGCAGATTTCGATATGGGGGAAGGACCAAGATTTTTCAAGGTTATTACTGAAAATACTCTTCGGAATGGAGAAATGGTAAGCATTAATAAGCTATTTTTCAAAGCTCTAACCATGGCTTATTGGCCAAAAAGTTAAAAAAAAAAATGTAATTTGAAGTATAAGTACTATGGTTAGTGTTCTTTTTCATTTGCTCCTGCTACTATTTGTTGTTTCATATCTTGTTTGGTTGTTTGGAAATAAGATAAAAAATTTAAACAAGTTTCTTTGTTGGGTATGCTAATTATAGGTTAATTGGTAGCAAAATTTTTAATATTTTCTTGATTTTGTGAAATGTATCAGGAGATTCCTAAGAATTTCATAAACAAGTATGGAGGTAAATTGCAAAAGTATGTATACTTTAAGGTTTCCACCGGTCAGACATGGAAGGTGAAGTTAATACATTGTGATGGTAAGATTTGGTTCAAGGATGGTTTGGAAGAATTTATGGCTTATTTCTATCTAAGAAAGGGACATTTCTTGTTCTTCAAATATGACAAGAAAAATGGCATTCTTGATGTAATTATAATGGATGACAAGACTGGTTTAGAGATAGAATCTGAATATGAGACTGAAACTGAAACCGAATCTGAAGATGAGACCGAAAACCAAATGGTAACTGAAACAGAAACAGAATCAGAATCTGAACTGTCAACTGAAATCTTGGATGACTTTTCACCGTTTCGAGAAGCTGCAGCAAGAGGGAAATCTCCATTAGCTTTCTCTGAGTCAAAAAAGATCAAGAAAGTTGAGAATTCCACAACAAGAAATGGTAAAGCTAATGTCTGCCTAACATAATAATGTTAGTTTGTTTCTAAAAGAAGAAGAAAACTTTGATTTTGCAGGTGGAAAGGGAAAAGGGCCCATGAAAGCTGAAGCAATGAAAAATTTTCAATCTGCAAATCCATTCTTCTTAGTGTTAATGCAGAAATCACATCTTAGCAAGAATCCTCAGTTGGTAAGTTAAATCTTTACTGTATCAGACAAGTATAACAACGTTTGTTGTTTTAATTAATCTAACTCCCTCTGCAGGTTATACCAACAGATTTTAGCCGCCTGAATTTCAAAACTAAGAAAGGCAAGGCTTTATGTAGTGTGGATGCCAAAACATGGCATGTTCATTACTTTACTGCAGTGTGCGGTGGATATGAATCTACTAGACTGGGTCGTGGGTGGAAGAAATTTGCAACAGATAATCACTTGGAAGTTGATGATGCTTGTGTTTTTGAACTGATTAATGGCAACAAAATTCAATTTAAAGTTACTATTTTTAGACTTGGAGAAGGTAAATTCCGATTTGATTAACCTGTTATTGTACAAATTTTGATAAATGATACGAGAAATAGAACTAACTTTGCCCAAATTTTTCAGGCAGCAAGCAGAAGTTGGTGGGTAGCAGCACTAGCGAGAAGAGGGTTTTGAAATGAAAACACCACCAGAGAGGACATGAGATAATTTGAGTATGAAGTTAATTAGTAGAGGTATATGTTTTCTGCTGAATGTGAGACAATTTGAAGAGGGTATTTTCAGTTTCATATGAATGGTTAACTGTGGCAGTTTTAGGATTAGAGTTTTGAATAGTTTTAAGTTTGATAATTAAGGTTGAACTTGCACTTCTTTGTAATATTGTTCTTACTTTGTTGTAGCCATATTGCTGTGGTTTGATCTTTTATTATATAGAATTTCTTATGTTTAACAATGGAAGCAGTTCAGATTATTGCATTGTTAATACATCCATATTATGTGTAATTGTGTATGTTTGAACACAAAACCTTTAACAGAAGTTGATTTTGTAATTGTGTATCTTTGCATATAATTTCCCTGTGATTTGGTCTCTTTTTCCTCCTCCTGTAAGCAGAATCTGAGCTGAGGTTAATTGAGTTCTGTTTTATTAAACACTGATTTTCGGACTGCCGGTGTTTGTTCTTGTTCATTCGAGATGGCTATTTTTATTATCAAAGTGGAAGATCTTATGACAATTTCCTTTTTAATTCTAAGTATCCCTCTTTTATCTTTATAAGGTCATCTTATATTGAATGATTTGGGATTATAAGTTTTGTGATCATATTCCCCAACACAACATGAACATAACATATAAAACTTGGTTTTTTAATATAATTTTAAATTAATTGAATTAAATTTATGATATTGTTAAATATACTTTCGGGTGTGCAGCCCTTCCCCAGACCCTGCATAAATACGGGATGCGTTTGTGTATTTGGCTACTTTTTTTTTATTTTTAAAATACTGTCATTGTCCTTGAGAGCAACCTAAAAATCAAAATGCAGTACATATAGCTGTTATTTGTAATAAATTTTTACAGACTGAATTCCCATTTTTAGAAAAGAATCATTAATATGAAATTGCAGTTACTTTAATTTGGTTTGGAAATTGAGTAATATGAACAGCAGATGAGTGATGACAATTTCCAGAGATACTACTGCATCTTAAATACTCATATTAGCATTTAGTTTATTTAACCTAAAATACCAATAATCAAGCAAGATTATGATCAGGGAGGTAGGATCCATGGGGCATTTAAGCCATGGAGATATTATGATATGTATCATTGGAATGAATAAAAAATAGGAAAATTTACAATTTCCTCCCTATATTTTACATATTTCTACATTTTCCTCCCTGTCTTTTTTTTCCCGGACAAAAAACTCCCTAATTTAAATTTCTGTTGACATTTTTATCATTTTGTCTATTTTTTCTGTTAAAATAACGATAGAGGTACCAAAATGTAATTTTTATGGCCATTTTAAAAACTTAAGAACTAAGGGACCATTTTAGAAATTTGCCTTTAAGGGACCATTTTAGGAATTTGCCTTTCTTCTTCAAATTCATTCTATTTTCCCCACGTTTAACTGAGCTCCTCCATCCCCACCGGCCTCCCTGCACAGCGGCCAGGCCAAACAGGAACGCGACGCCAGAGGAGGTCTCCGCCAGCCTTTCCTGTGCCTCCCTCCGATTGGACCTCGACAAGGGCAGGTCTTCTCTTCTGGATTTGTTCGTTCGATTTTAGAAATGGAAGCAGATCTGGATTTGTTCGAAACCAGAAGATGCGTCGTGGTTCGATCTCCGGCAGTACCAGGCTTCTACGACGGCGTGGCAGCGATGGGTTTTCTGGAGATTCAAAAAGTCGAAGATATGTTTTCAGCTTCTTTTTCTTCGCATCATTCTTTTCTCCATGCCCAGATTTCATCGATGACGGATCGAAGGGCAAATGGCGGCGCTTCCTGGAAGATAGCCTTCGTCTGCGTCGGAATGAAGGGCCAACGGAGGTGCGCGGTTGGGGAACCAGATTGATTGGTGTTATGTTTTGATTTTTGCTTGATTGTGAATTTGAAGAACTCATTGGAGTTCTATTGTTTTATTTTTCTGAAATAATGGGTCTGAAATATTGATTACGATTGATGAATTGCTGTGTATGGTTTGGTTACTGTTTCACCAATTTATTGTTTTGAGTTCTTGCGATTGATTCACTCTGTTGGTTGTGATTTCTAAAGTTAAATCTCTGTTTTTTGGTCCTGAGGTTGATGGTGGTGGTGGTAGATGGAGTGGCGGTGGATGTTGCAGGCTAGAAGTTGATGGTGGTGGTGGTAGACGGAGGTGGCAGTGGATGTTGCAGGCTAGAGGTTGATGGTGATGGTGGTGGTGGTAGACGGAGGTGGCGGTTGAGGTGGTGGGGATGGAGGAGCTGCGTTAAACGTGGGGAAAATAGAATGAATTTGAAGAAGAAAGGCAAATTTCTAAAATGGTCCCTTAGTTCTTGAGTTTTTAAAATGGCCATAAAAATTATATTTTGGTACCTCTATCGTTAGTTTAACAGAAAAAATAGACAAAAGGATAAAAATGTCAACGGAAATTTAAATTAAAAAGTTTTTTGTCCCGAGAAAAAAAAGACAAGGAGGAAAATGTAGAAATAGGTAAAATATAGGGAGGAAATTGTAAATTTCCCTAAAAAATACGTATTCTGAGACTGTCTCAGTGTAAGATGCTTGTTAAAACAAGTAACGATTAGCAAATTTTCCCATCAACGATATTGGAAACAGTATTTAAGCTCTAATCTCCGGTTATATTTTTTTAATTTAATAATTTTTTTTTTACCATAGATATAAACTCACGCACACGAATATGGATAGGAAGATTCGAACTTAATCCATTAGGACTCAAGGGCAAAGATCATAACACTTCTGGCTCCCAACCACTTTTAATTTAAATTAACTATAATATAAAATTGTTAGTACAAAAATAGATGAAGGAAAAATTATAAATTTGTCCCTGGTGTTTAACATATTACACTGTTTTATCCTTGTTATTTAAAATTTAGACTATTTAGTCCCTAAATTTTACAAAATTATGCTAGTTAATTTTTTCTCTTTAACTCTGTTTCATTTTTAAAAAATTAATCTTATACACTAATCAATAGTATGTGCAAAAAACATGTAAAATTCTCTATATTATTAATATTAAACACCGCAATAATTTAATATAAATATTTTAAAAACAGTAGCACTTGTAGGAGTGTTCACAAAATGGACCAGACCGGAAAATGGACCGAAACCGGACCGGATGGATCAAGTCTGGTCTCCGGTCCTTAAAATTTTAGATTTCGGTTTTTCGGTCCAGTCCGAGTAAAAATCGGATTTTTCCGGTCCGACCCTGATAACTATAATTTTTTTTAGAATTTTCAAGAGGAAAAAAAAATAATACTTAAAATTATATGTGAATTGGTGCTACTAGTCTAATATCAGAATAAGTTATACATTGAATTTTATAATTGTTTTTGTCCTTTTTTTTTTTTTGTATTAAATGATATATTTATAGCTTTAATTCTTTTAATGTTGGTAAATTAAATAAATAAATTGAAACTCTAATATTTTTTTGGTACCTTCTTTAGGATAAATTATTAAATTTTGGTAATTTACGCTAGTACACTATTGTTGGTTTTATGTAAAAGAGAGTTTTTTTTTCACTTTAATTTTAACAAAAACAAAAAAGTTGAAATAGGTCCAAATCGGTCTAAACCCTGATCCGGACCGGACCGAGCCGGTTTGGACCAGACATAGACCTAATGAATTAGGTCTGGTCCTCGGTCCACATAATTTTTCAAATCCGGTCTTCTAGTCCAAGCGGTTTCAGTCTGGTCCGGTCCGATTTTGGACCTATGAACACTCCTAAGCACTTGGTGCTACTAGCACCAGAATACATCATTCTATCAAGAAACTGATAGACAGTAATATATTCAACTTCCGGATAAATATCAGAGGCTTCAACTCCAAAAGACGGATCATAATTTTCAGCATCTCCATTCACAAATGCAGTGTGGTCAATAGCCAAGTTATAATTCATTGGAGCAGAAGCTTCTGCACGGCCACAAAACAAAATGTTTTATTAATTTGTTAATAATTGTAAACTAAATCAAATTTATCAATTAGAGTATAAGCTGAAATATAATTATCAACCTTCAATTTTCAAGCAATTCATGTTCAGGAACATAAATCTTTTCAAGGGTATTCCCAATTTTTTTTTCCCATAAAGAAACTATTTTATTGAAGGATAAAATATTTGCAGGTGGCCTTATATATAATGTTTGGTTCAATGTTCTTGGATCATCTACTGCTTTTATGGTGTATGTTGCTACATCTTTTTCAACCACCATAATTACTGACCAAAAACATTAAATTTGATGTATTATAAGAACTGAATTTCTTGAAATTATATTAAATTATTGATTTTGATTGTTAAATTTTCAATTTTTTATGTACCTTTAGGATTTCCATCTTCCATGATGACAACCTTGTCTCTTAGAGGAGCTTCCACGTTTGCTTGCCCTAAAGTTCGCAAGTGATATCCAGCAAAGGCATAGTCAGCTATGTAAGTGTAAGGAATCCCAGAGGCCTCAATAGCTCGCCGGATATTAACTTTTTGTTGGAAAATTTTTGCTACTGTCTCTACGGGTTGGCTCTGGTCAACATCTGTGCCAAATTCTGATGGCAGAAATCTTTGTATATTTGTACATACCAACAATGAGATTAAATGATGTATGTTTCGAACATTTTACCCAGTTTGCGTACATCTAATTACTATTTTGAGCATTATTGGCAACCTTCACAACATATTTTTGTACTCCTACTAGAACAACTCAAACTAAATTGATTTCATTAACGTTGCTTGTGATTTTCTCTTTTTGGCTTAGAAAAAAACAACATTAACAATCTCAAACACCCTCAACGTACCTTGACATTTCCAGCTTCTTTTATCGCATCTATGATCTTGACTTGATCTAGCACATGCGAACTTCCAACTGCAGAGATCACAACATCAACTTGCTGGATCGCCATAAGTAAGCTATCATGATCATCAATATCACCCTATCAAAAACATTCAACACAAATAATGGGTACCAATTAAAAACATAACTACAAAACTTGATCATTAATTCATTAATTAATAATTCTCAAGAAATTACGAAGATGATGTCTGCTCCAGAGTTCTGGAAGTTCTTGATGAGTTCGTGCTTTTCAGCATTCTCAAATAGAGTGTTATCTCTAACAAATATAAATGTAGGGTGACCAAGTTTTACACTTGCTTCTGCTATGAATTTTCCTATGCACCCAGTTGGACCAATAACCAGAAGCTTGCTTTTTTCATCCATGGAAGTTAATTTCTGAGCTAGTCTGGCTTTTTGTTAGAGTAAGTTACCTGGAATTTATACTACAGGGAGCAAAACAATGCCCCATGCAAGACCATATGGTTTGGAGAACAAATTTTATGTGAAACAAAAGCTATAAATTGTGACCAAGGAATCTAAAAATTGTGAACATCTTGGGAGACAGTTACAGAATTAGTTAGCATATCCATAACATAGGCTTCGCTTTATTGGACTCAGAATGGCCTTTCTCATTGGGTCTCTAAAGTAAAGCCTTATTGGTAATTTTAACTATCTGCAGTGTGATTTCAAGGCCACAAATTTGACAAAGAAATTGCTTCCCAAATGCCACCTGTTTTATATAATTTTTAAGGGAAAAGCAACCAGGTAAAATTAAGTGAAAACTTGAATATTATTCAACAAGAGTGCTTCTGGGCATGTCTTCAGGGTACTTCCTAACTTATCAGATCCTCTCATGTTGGGGTCGTTGCTCGTCAAGATGACATCTACCATCCATTTTGCCATCTTCTCTGCAAAAAATATACGAAACAACAGAACTCTTAGGCAACATTGTATCGTGAAAAATATCCAAAGGATAAAAAGGTTTCAAAAGTTAAATTCATCTGACAGAACATATGTAAATATGTAAACCTTGCTGATGCTGTTGCTTGAAATTCCCAAGAATAGGTTCAGTTCCATGTCTTTGTGATGTTTATGATTCTTATAATCCTTGTCCTTGTTCATGTCTCTGTGCCTTTTTCTCTTCTTTTCTTTACCTTTTGCTCACTTGTCGCTTGACTTCATCACTGCAGTAGAGATACCTTTATCTGCCTGTTAACATTACACCAAAGCGACCACCTGAACGTCCGATTAAAAAAATGAAAAAGAGCTTTTGCTTGCACAAACCAGAAATAAAACTTCAGACATGAGATTCAGTAAACTACTGCCAAGCCAACAAAAAACATAAGCAAATCAATTCACCAGCCCAAGCCCGATAGAAATGAACTCCCACTGCTGTGTTATTTTACTGTCACTGTTGTAGGTTATAGAAAATATACTAAAATTGAGCAATTTTGGATAGCATATCAAAAGTTTAAAATAACACAGTCAACTTACAATTAATAACCTTGTACCCCAAATAAACATTCTATGCTAAAACACGCATCCCAAAGAATTGAAAGCAGGCTTTTTCAGTGGGCATCTCTATTTTTCCAGTAATTAATGATGCCATGGTTAAGGAGAAGACATATGTGTAGAAATTTTCTTACAGAAGGCAAGTCAATAGGAGTAGTTTCTCTCATGTGAAAGGCCTCCTTGAGAACACCTAAATCAAAAGGAAGCATGCAAGTATTTCTCTCTCTCAGACTGGGGGTGTTATGAAATAACTGATCCAATTCCATGCCTTCCCCTTTCTGGATTTCAGTGTCACCCACTATATTCCGGAGGTAGCAAGTTTTAGATATTGACGACGGGAGTGATCTCTTGCAAAAGAACTCATGATGAGGCCAAAGCTTATACCGACTTATGAGATCAACAGCACCACTTAGTTCTCTTCGCCCTGGCGGAAAGAGACTTCATAAAATTTATAGATGTAGGAATGGAAACAAAACTGAATAATAATCAATTAGTTTGCAAGCACAAGCATCGTGGAAAAAAGGACATTGGCAAGTCAAAATAAGCTACCGAATCTTAATTTTTATAACATTAGTGAAGAATATTACTATATCAACTACTAGTTCAATTAAAGTATCACTTAACGGTAATGTCACATGCTGCAAATTGCTTTAAGCATATCCACTGCTGCAAATTGCTTTCTCCATAATACAGTCAGAAATTTTTAGCTGTCAAGACTACACCATAATTAGCTAATACAAAAACTGATTTAGCTCTTTTATCTTGTTGCACAGATTCCTGTAATTTATAAATTTCATATCCCACATATCAGTACTTGCCAGCCTGACCAGCCCAGTAAAACCTCATTAAACTACAAAACCTGGAAATTACAAACATCAACTAGTATGCATCCCCTATGTTCAAGCAAGTACTAAATTATTTTAATTTTGAATGTCTGAGTTACTTCCTTCCTTCTCAAGGCATGTCCAAGCGATCATTTCATGATCAGAAGGTTCAAAAGAGCTCTAATTAGTAATTACTATATCACTGTGTCTAAACCTCATGCAATACTTTAACATGAGGCTCCAATGCAGTGAATCCAAATAGTCAAAAGGAAAAAATAATAAGTTTTGTAGAATAAAGAAAGTGTTTATCAAAAACTGTAGCAAATATTAAGCATACAAAATCCTAGAAAGGAATTAAAACTTTGAACACAAACAAAGACCGAGTTTTATGTACCACACAAACCTCAATCCTCGCATTTAAGGACAAATATAGAGAACATTGCAATTTTGGAATGATATTGTCAGACTTGAAGTCCCTCCCGACAAATCAAAGTTTAGTAACTTTGTCGCAATATTTACACTTCTAGAGTCTAAGTGATTAACCACAGAATGGATATAATTCGATAGACTACAACAAATATTAATGACAATGATTTAGAAATTGGTTGAATTTATAATGAACATATAGAGAGTGCATTTTGGTCATTTTGAATTTAGTATCTACAAATTGTAAACCAGTTGATGCTTGCTCTCCTATATGCAGCAAGAACTAAAAACACCAAGCATGAGTCAAACAGTGAAGATTGAAGAATCTATAGAAACCAAAAGAAAGATTCTCAAACGTTGATCCTTTATGAAACTCTAAGTAAATATGTAGCTTCAAATTCAAGCCAAACAAGAACAGAAAATTAAAATCCAAAAACATAAAAACCCAAATTATCAATTTAGATTTTGGTGCTCGAATTGGATAATCATCATAAAAAAAAAAAATTCCTATCCATCATGAGTTCGTATGTGAATAAACACACTAACACTATCATATTAAAATCACCATATACATGCAAGGATATTGAGTAGAGAGATGAGCCGAGAAGGTACCTGTAAGTGAGAAGAGATTAGACGGTGATCGTACAGAGGTTGGAGAAACTGACTCTGACCGACCGTTTTCAGTTTCAGCAGTGATTGGTGGCACGGGAGTACCATTGGTACTACCACTATTTGTATTTTTTCATTTTTTTGAAAATGAGTGATAGATTATCTTAGCCTCAAACAATTTGGATACGTCACAATTTGCATATTGTCATCTGTATTATAAACTTAATATGATTACAATTTTAATAATTTTATATTTAATTTATAATATATAGTTAAAATTTACAAATTGTTACCCACTAAAATTAATCTTAGGTTTTAGTACAGACGAAGAGAAAATTTTTATTTATGAAGATTTTTCACAAAGAGAAAGTTAGTAAGATTTTTCGATGCTTTTTACACTATATATAGGCTCCTTTATATGGATGACGAGTTTTACTCATAAAGATAAAAATTAAATAAGAAGTTTTACTCATAAAGATTAAATTAAATAAGAACTTTATATGGATGAAGAGTTTTACTCATAAAGATAAAAATTAAATAAGAACTTAAGCAAGCTAGTTAAAAATTAGGAAAAATTAGATAATAAAATTGTGACCGCACGTTATTTGTTGACGTATCGTAACCAACAAATAGAATTAAAGCACGTGGTATTGATTTCAATTACCTATGAATAATTAATGTTGTATTTAATACAATTATTTATTATTTTTTAAAAAAATAATTAAAATTAAAACCAAGTATATTAATTTTATTTGTTAGTTACGACACGTCAGCCGATGACGTATTATCACTATTTTACTATATATAATTACTCAAAAATTAGATAACAACTTAAGTAAGTTAGGCAACCAATCATGTGAGTATATCCCACATGATAAATTCAAAATAAAGAGGGATAGGTACAAATAAAGTCGGACTAGACATATGTCCATTATTTTTTGGACACTTTTACTTACTACCTCTGTTTGAAATCAGTATGATTAGATTTAAGTTTGGTATTGATAGTTTGATGAGTTGGATTAAGTAGATTAAAGTATTATTTATATATAACTTAAGTACAGAAGCTTACTTCTACTATGAATTTTCCTATGAACGAAGTTTCTCCAATTACCAGAAGCTTGCTTTTTTCTTCCATGGAAATTAATTTCCTTTTTCTTTTCTTTTCTTTTTTTTCCTGAGCTAGCCTGGCTTTTTATTATTAGACTTAGTTACTTGGAATTTATACTAGAGAGGCAAAACATTGCCTCGTACAAGACCAAATGGAGAACAAATTTTATGTGAAACAAAAGCTAAAAATTGTGACAAAGGAATTTGAAAATTGTGAACATCTTGGAGACAGTTATAGAATCAGTTAGGATATCCAAAACATAGGCTTGCTTTATTGGACTCAGAAAGGCCTTTCTCACTGGGTCTCTGAAGTAAAGCCTTCTTGGTAATTTTAACAATCTGCGCTGTGATTTCCAAGACCACAAATTTGACAAAGAAATTGCTCAGCATGCCAATTGCACCTAATTTTTAAGGGAAATGCAACCTTTAAAATTAAGCGAAAACTTGAATATTATTCAACAAGGGTGCTTCTGGGCATGTCTCAAGGGTCCTAACTTACCAGATCCTCTCATGTTGGGGACGTTGCTTGCTAGGACAAAATCTACCATCCATTTTGCCGTCTTCTCTGCAAAGAATACACGTAACAACAGAACTATTAGGCAACATGGCATAGTGAAGTATAGTTTCACCATACAAAAGAGAACAAAAATGGTTTCAGAAGTTAAATTCATCGGAAAGAACATATGTAAATATGTAAACCTTGTCATGCTGTTGGTTCAAATTCTCAAGAATAGGTTCGGTGCCATGTCTTTTTCTTTTCTTATCATTGCTTCCATCCGTTTTGTGATGTTTATGCTTCTTACAATCCTTGTTCTTGTTCTTGTCTCTATGCCGTTTGCTGTTCTTTTCTTTACCTTTTGCGCACTTGTCGCTTGACTTTATCATTGCAGTAGAGATACCTTTATCTGCCTGTTAACATCACACCAAAGGGGCCACCTGAATATCAGGTTCAAAATTGGAAAACAGCTTTTGCTTTGACAAATCAGAAATAAAACTTCAGAAATAAGATACAACAAACTAATGCCAAGCCAACAAAAAACACAACCAAATCATTTCACTGTTGCCCAAGCCGAGAGAAATGAATTCCCACCGCTGTGGCTTGAATACATTATCAGACAAAGTTATAGTGCTCTTAACACGCTAACATCAGAATACAGGTCCCACTGGCTCTTTTACACTCACTGTTGTAGGTCATGGTTGTTCTCAGAAAATCTACTGAAGTTGAGCAATTTTTGGTAGAATATCAAAGATATTGCCTTCACCCTTCGTGTTGATTTGATCAAGTTTGAAATAGCACAGTCAACTAACACTTAACAACCTTGTATATTGAAAAAATATTCTATGCTAAAAACACACATCCCTAAGAATTGCAAGCAGGCTGTTTTCAGTGGGCATCCTTTTTTTTCCTTTTCAGTAATTTAACTTTCCATACACAAGAATCCACATTGCTATATATATAACCTGTAGAAATTTTCTTACGGAAGGCAGGTCAATAGAAGTAGTTTCTCTCATCTGAAAGGCCTCCTTGAGAACACCTAAATCAAAAGGAAGTATACGAGTATTTCTCTCCTTCAGATTGGGGGTGTTATGAAACAGCTGATCCAATTCCATGCCTTCCCCTTTCCTGATTTCTGTGTCACCCACTATATTCTGGAGATAGCAAGTTTTAGATATCGACGGGAGTGACCTCTTGCAAAAGAACTCATGATGAGGCCAAAGCTTATACCGACTAATGAGATCAACAGCACCACTAAGTTCTCTTTGTCCTGATCATTGCAGAAAGAGCTTTGTCAGAATGAGAAAGAAACTTTTTAAAAATTATAGATGTAGGATTGGAAATGAAACTAAATAATAATCAATTAATTCGCAAGAACAAGCACTGTGGAAAAAAGGACATTGGCAAGTCAAAATAAGTGCCTGAATCTTAATCTTTATAACATCATTGAAGAATATTACTATACAAACTAGCAGTTCAATCACAGTAGAACATAACAGAATCTCATTTGCAATGTTATATAAACCCAAGTTTTATTCCAAATCCTAATTACTTTAAGCATATGCACTGTTGCAAGTACTGAATTATTTTAATCATGGGATTTTGAATGTATGAGTTATTGCCTTATCAAGGCCTGTCCAAGTGATCATTTCATGATCAGAAGGTTCAAAAAAGCTCGAATCACTATATCACTGTGTCTAAACCTCACGCAATACTTTAACATGAGGCTCCAATGCAGTGAATCCAAATGGTCCAAAGACGATTAAAAATAATAAGTTTTGTAGGAGGATCCAAAGAAAGTTGTTTATCAAAATACTGTAGCAAATATTAAGTATATGAAATCCTAGAAAGAATTAAAACTTTGAACACGACCAAAGACCAAATTTCATGTTCCATGCAAAACTTGATCCTTAGATTTAAGGACAAATATAGTGAACATTGCAATTTTGGAATGATAGTGTCAGACCTGAAGTCCCTCAAAACACATCAAAGTTTAGCAACTTTTGCACAACATTTATTTGCACATCAAGAATGTAAATGATTGACCACAGAATGGATATACTTCGAGAGACTATGACACAAATATTAATGAAAATGATTTAGAAATAGTTTGAATTTACAATGAACATACGAAAGAAGACAGAGACTGCATTTTGGTCTATTCCAAGGCATACAGCATAACCTCAGGTCTGAAGCACAATGATAACTTCCCTAACCAAACAAACCCCCCCCCCCCCCCCCCCCCCGGCCCCCCTTCTTTTTTATTGATGTAAATAAAGGACAATAACACAGCTTTGATAGCTAGGTGATAATATCACAAAATCCACTGTAAAGGTAATGTCACATCATGTCAAGCAAGTCATCTCTATGAATACGAGCTCTAAGATAAAAACTTAAGATAACTTCACCTAATCTCTTCAATAATAATAGAAAGAACGGAAAAAAAAAAAGTTATTAAAATCTCCATTTTCTGACTGGAAAAGAGTTTAACCACACAAATGAGACAGATAAACAAAACAAGTAGCAACTAAAGCATCTTACCCTTTCCAAACGACTTCCCTTCGAGATCCATCAGCATAACAACAAAAAAGGGAGTCACTGATCAAGCTCACAAGGAAAGAAGGGGCAGACGGATCGCCATCTATCAATAATAAATAATGAAAAAACTATGTTATTTGGTAAGCTATCGATTGTAAACCAGTTGATGCATGCCCTAATGTATGAAGAACACACTGGCAAGTAACAATTGCAACCAGAGATGAGTTAGTGACTCACAAGTATATTATCTAGAATTTTTCCAAAAGAAAATTTTCCAATTAGATGAGCAAAGTGTGCTTGTACCGCTCACATAGTCCATACAATCATAATACAGTTCACCTTCAAAGGTAGTATCTAGTAGCTGCACAAAATGATTAATGTACCCATTATAGTGATGCTAATATAAGAATTTCTCCCTAAAATCATGAACTGAAAACACCAATCATGAATCAAATGGTGAAGATATGAAGAATCTATAGAAACCAAATGAAGATTCGTAGATATTAATCCTTTATGAAACGAGTAACAAATGTAGCTTCAAATTCGAGCCAAACGAAAACATAAAATTAAAATACTAAAACATGAAAACATATTATCAATTTAGATTTTGGTACTCGAATTCGATGATCGAACATCAAAAAAAAAAAAACCAATAATATACTAGCTATCTACATACATTAAACACACTATCATATTAAAATCACCATATACATATAAAGACAGAGATAGATGAGCCGAGAAGGTACCCGTAAGTGAGAGCAGATTAGACGGTGATCGTAGCAGAAATGGCTCGTAGAGTTTTCAGTTTAAGGCAGTTGGGGAAAGTAATCTACACACAAAAGGGGATTTGTAGCTTTATGAGTTGTACGTTTAAGTACAAATGATTACCAGCGGCGTCCAGTTGGGTTTGGGCTTCTATATAAGTTTTGATGAATTTTTGGAAAATTTACAAAAATCTCTCTAGCATTTACATAAAATTATATTTTTCTTCCTATGTTTTTTTCAGACTAAAACCTCCCTCTATTTTTAATTTCGTTAACATTTTTCTCTTTTTGTCTATTTTTCCTGTTAAAATAACTGTCAGATGACTAAAATGTAATTTTTACGAGCTATTTTAAAAAAAGTCAAAAAATGATGGACTTGTTTGAAATTTTTCTATCTCTTCCTCCCCCAGCCAGCGGTCCAGCTACCCTTCACCACGGCCTGGAAAAATTTGCCTCTACCACCACCCACTGAACCACTGGCCAAAAATTTGGGTCAAACAGGAAAATCTCCATTATAATCCGCAGGCCACCACACAAAGCAGGTCACCACGCAATGGAGGAGGAGCTGATTGCAAGATTGGAATCGGCGGTGGCCCGATTGAAGGCGCTATCAAAATCCCAAATTTTAATCCATCAAAATTTTCAACAAAGCAACTGAGACTCATCGGAATCTCTATTTCTCGTCTGGTTTCATCACAAAATCACACACATCTTCATAATAGAATTACAACATCATCATCAACATCAACAACAAATGGATTTCAAAAACAAAAACAAAATGGATTTTAACCAGATTTAACCATACGCAATCTCTCACACATCGATTTGTTTCTTGACGGCTGGTGGAGCTTCGATCGGTGGGTGGAGAAGATGGTGGTGCCAATTGGTTTCTTGATGGCTGGTGGAGCTTCGATCGACGGGTGGAGAAGATGGTGGCACCTGAGTTTGTCGGTGGAAGACAATGTAACTCCACTTATATTGAAATCGTAATTGCTGGAAATGAAAATGGAAGAAAGGAAGAATATGACAAAATGTAAAAGAGCCTCTTATTTTTTGATTTTTTTAAAAAAAACTCATAAAAATTATATTTTGGTCTTCTGACCATTATTTTAATAAAAAAATAGACAAAAGGAGGAAAATGTTAACGGAATTAAAACAGATGGAGGTTTTAGTCTGAAAAAAAAAACATATGGAGGAAAATGTAATTTATGTAAAAGCTAGGGAAGTTTCTATAAATTTCTCTTAATTTTTTTTAAAGCCCATATACAATTTGGCAATCATAAAATAGTATAAATTTTTTTCAGAATATTAGTATCCTTCGAAAAAATGGAATAATAAAGTCCAGTAAAATTAATTAGACAACACTGAAGGTTCAAAAAGACTATATGAATTTTTTTTTTTTCCTTCAAAAAGAATATATGAATTAGTTATGCAAGAAATACCTACAGAGATATATCCATCAAATATTTAGGTACAAGAATTCTGTAAAACAATTCCAAAATGGACATGCAATTTATGGGAATACCAATGCAGATCAAATACCTTTGATTGAACATAAAAACGGAGCAGGAGATAGGAAAGTTAGAGAACAAAGGAACGGTCTCCAATACAATATTTTTCATTTTTTTGTTTGCTGAGTTCACAATTTAATTGATAACTAATAACTTTAATGTGAACAATGTTTAGCATACTCTCAAAAAATAAAAAGTTTGCTAGACATTGTCTATTAATACGTCAATTAGACTGTCAGATAGACATTAGCATTGGACATAATTTTTTTAAAATTATTTTATTTTTTTTACATATCCATCAAATGTAAGCAATTCACTATTGCATTATTCAATAATAATAGACTTAAAAATTGAATTTTTTTTTAGTATTATCCCATCAATTAATTAATTATCCACTTTTTACAAAAATAAATCCAATAATAACCAATAAAATTTTAATTTAATTACGTTTCAAATCCATTTATAAATTACCTACAATTCCTAAATTAAATGGTTCTCAAATTAAATTAGTCCGTTTATCAATCCAAAACAAACTTAAGTTATAGATAGATAACACTAATATTGATATTTCCACATGAACCACTAAAAGTTGGTAAGATTTTCTCTAGTTAGGCTAAGCAAGTTGTTGATACATAATTATCTGTTGAAAAAAAAAGCAACAACTACTTATTTTATCTTAATTCTTCAATTAGCATCCCGTAATCCATCAATTACCAGAAGTTAAGTACTAGTAGAAGAAAATCCAATGGCTACCACTTGGCTTTCTGGGTCCCATATTTATAACTTGAGGTGTTTAACAAAAGAAAAAAGGCTACTGATAGTAACTAATTACAGCCTTGGACTAAACTATCCAACCAACCACATAAAACGACCTTGGTAATCCATCGCCAACACCGATCTTGCCACCGATCGGCGATTTCGGCACCACCACCAGCTAACTCCTCTCTCATTCTTTTTCAATTTGATATATAGCTTGATGAATATGATAACAAACGACCCCTTTTAACATGGATATCCAAATTTTTATTTGAATGTTTCATCAATTTACGGTAAACGGCAGATATGAATCCATATTTGTACTCTTCTCACTGAAAAAGATTAAAAACGTAGAGATATAATTGAGGGAAAGGGAGTGCATATGAAAATTTAATTCTTGACGGTCAACCTTATGGGCTAATCTTATCCCCAAAATGAAAATTGATTCAAATGTGATTGATAAGCAAATAACACAATATAAGTAAAATCTTATAGTAGTAGGCCAAAAGCACTTTCAGGCCCTCAAAGTATACCTCATTTTCACATAAAGCCCCTCGACGAAGTAATAGCAATATTAAGCCCCTAAACTATCTGCGTGAATTACACGAAGCCCTTATTTGACAGAGTTAAAATCGCGTG
>CATIWJ010336724.1:0-17083 GCA_949640765.1 Croton laevigatus | reverse complement strand
GGTATGCTGACCAAACCTCAAATCTAACCAGCCAAACCCAAGAATCCAATCAACTAAATGAAGTTAACACTCTAAGATGAGACTAGAAAAGAATAAATGAGAGGCATGTTTTCATTGATAGAACAAGTAGTATTTATACAACAGGTTTTTACCTATATCATACAATATTAGCTTCTTGATTTTAAGAATCAAATATGCTCCTATACAACTAATAAATTATCATAGCTATATATATTTTGTTATCCTAAGAATAAGAGGTTTTATTTCTCAATATTCTTCTTCCCAAAAATACAAATATTCCCACACTCCTCCTCCTCAAGCTGGTTGGAAGATATCTTTCATTAATAGCTTACTAACAAATCCAATTGTTTCTTAAGAAGACTTTTTGTTAGCAAATTAGCTACAAGGTCTTTGGTTGACACATAGGTCATGCAGATTATGCCTCCTTCTATCTTTTCTTTGATGAAGTGCTTATCTACTTGAACATGTTTCGTTCGGTCATGAAGTACTAGATTTGGAGCAATAGAAATCACTGCTTTATTGTCACAATATAGTTTCATAGGAAGTGTATCTGAAACTTTCAACTCCTGGAGTATTCTTCTAATCCATATCACTTTATAAATGCCTTGGGCAACAACCTGAAATTTAGCTTCTGTACTGCTTCTTGCCACAACATTTTATTTCTTACTCCTCCAAGTCACCAAATTGATTCTAACATAAGTACAATATCGAGAAGTTAACTTCTATCTATTACTCATCCAGCCTAATTTGCATCTATGTAGGCTTCTACTTGAAGATGTCACTAGAAATGCTATGTCATGCCGAGTGTGAGATAAATAAATAAGTCTTCCAACTAGTCTTTGAAACTTTTCTTTCTCCTTTACTCCTCAACACTAGTTGGTTAAAGTTTCAGATTAGCTTCCATAGGAGTTTCAGCAGGCTTGTATTCCATCATACTTGTCTCCTTGAGCAAGTCAAGGACATACTTCTTTTGACTTACAACTATTCCTTCCTTGGATCGAGCGAACTCCATCCCGAGAAAATATTTTAAGTTTCCCAAGTCCTTTATTTCAAATTCCTTGGCCAGAAACTTTTTCAAGTTCTCCAATTTTTCACAATCATGCCTTGTTAAGATAATTTCATCGACATATACAATCAAAACTTTAACTTTACCTTCTTTTGAAAGCATGTAAAACAAGGTATAATTAGCCTGACTTTGTAAGAATCCAAATCTCTTAACATCTTTACCGAAAACGTTCAAACCAAGCTCATGGAGACTATTTAAGACCATATCTATCAAAGCATGTAAAGGAATTTTTTCAGTTTGCACACTTTTCCAACACCATATCCATCTACAAAACCTGAAGAAAGACTTATAAACACCTCCTATTTTAGGTCTCCATTGAGAAAAGCATTTTTCACATCAAATTGGTATAACGGCCAGTTTGCATTGACGATGAGAGATAAAAGAATCCGAATGAAATTTATCTTAGCAACAGGGGCAAATGTTTTTTGATAATATATTCTATGGGTTTGTGTAAACCTTTTTGCAACTAATCTGGCTTTATACCTTTCTATTATACCATATGTTTTGCTTTTAACTATAAACACCCATTTGTAGCCGATAACCATAGGCAAATCCACCACATCCCACATACCATTATTCCTCAATGCCTCCATTTCTTCAAATACTATTGATCTCTAGTTCTGATTATTTAATGCTTCCTCAATACTTTTAGGAATTATGAGTTTTGAAATTTTAGTAGTAAAGGCTTTGTATTTATGAGAAAGGTTATCATATGACACATATTTGGAAATTGAGTATTTAATATAAGTACGGGTTCCTTTTCTAATGGCAATAGGAAGGTTAACATCAAAATCTTAAGTAAGAAGAATGGGTTTAAAACTGAGTCAATTTCTGGAACAGTAGAATAAAAACAAGGTAGAATATTTCTTGATGTATTTTGGTGGACCTCATTCAGGGATTTCTCTTAAACAGATGCTAGGCTAATCAATGGACCTTTATGCGTGGAATACCAAAATCTCTCGATTTTGAATATTTTACAAACTCACTTGATATTGTGATCTATTAATGACTCTTTAAGTGTTTAAATGTTATTTCAGCAAGTTTGAGCTTAACCAGAGCAAGATAAATCTTACTATTTGCAAAAGAATTAAAGTTCTTGAAGTAGCACTAATGTCTCGCACCAGATGGATACATCTCGCACATGACAAAATGCCAAATTAATCGAAAAGCTGATAGAAGATTTTGTCTCATGTGCTAAGGTTGGTCAAACTAGTTAAATGACAAAGAAGAAATTAGTCTCATGCATATCTCGCATGAGATGTTTCACTAAATTAGTCTAGTAGCTGACAGAAGATTATGCCTCGCGCACTACACCATCTAACTTGGCAATTAGTTTTCATAATGACCATGCTTCATGAGGATCTCACAAGAGACATAGCTTCAAATAGAATCCAATGGCTAGTGCATTAAATGTGAAGTTAATGTCAACAGGGAGCCATTACAAGTCCATTACGAAATATTAGTGAGTGGTCTCACGCGTGGCCATCATACCTCGCACGAGACACTTGTAAAGCTTCAGGCAAACTTCGAGATCAAAGGAGTAATGACTAGATTCTTCAAAGTGGGTATAAATACACCAACATATAGCAATTAAAAGGTGGAACAATTTGAGTATTTAATAAAGCTTTAACTTTCACGACAACCTCTTGTCCTTTTTATTTTTATTTAATACTTTGTATACAATTCTAGTGAGTCTTAGTTAAGTGACCATTAAACTCAACATTAAGAGTTGTTGTAAATTTAGAGTGAGCCAAAAACTCTAAGTATTTTGTTATAATATTTAAGTGTGAACTTAAAATACTAAGTTTGAGGTTAGCTTGGAAAACCTCCTTGTAAACTTTTGATAAGATTAGTGAAACCCAATTATTACAGGAATTGAAGAAGTAGACGTAGGATTGGGTTATATCTAACCTACTATACTAAATTATTGTGCAAAAATGCTTTAAAAATCCCTTTAAGTGTTTTGAAAGATTATTCATACATATTTTCGAGTGTAGCATGTGAGATAGTGATGTAGTATGCGCTACCTCCTTCAAATTTTTGGTTTTAAGATTTTTCCTGTATGTTGCGCACAGGACTATAATCCTCTCGTGCGCTATCTTTTTTGCTTAAAAACTCGGAGTGCTGAGTTTTAGAGCTCATGAGATCACTGTGTCTTAAGCATTACCTTTTCAAAATTTTAGTCGTTAGTGACATGGCGCACAAGAAAAATTATAGATTTCCAAGAAGCCATAATTTCTTCTAGTTGTTGATAGATTTGTGAGGAGGTCGTCTCGCTCGTAACTCTACTCCAAATCTTGCAATAACTAGTTTTCTAAATTAAATTTGGATTTGGATTTCCAAAACTGACTCAAATGGTTATTTTCTTAATTTTCTCTATAAATACTCACTCCATTTCACTCTTTTAACACTTTACATCAAACTCTTTCTCTCCCCTAAAGTTTTTCAAGCTTAAATCATCAAAGCTTCATCTTTTTCTCTCAATTTTTTGCCATTATGTCAAAAGTCCCAAAAAGATCCATTGGTCCCCCTAAAACCTTTCTTAACCTTGCCCCCCGATCTTTTAACAACTGGCTAAACTAAAATTTTCAAAACCTAACTCAAGAAAAAGTTTCATAGTATTTGATCTATTGATGAAGTTACTATTATCACTTTAGGTGTTCTTAAAGAGGTAGACAATTTTCTTACCAATTCTGCTCTTTCAACCCTCTCCTCTATAACTTGTGAGGGCTACAAAGTCCTCGCTTGTGGAATTCTAGCTACTCTTCAACCAACTTATGAAAGGGATAAAGAAGATAATCCTACCAAGTAAATTTTTGCCATAAACTTTCATTTATTTGGCCAATCCACTCACCTCTTAAGGCAACAAATTGCTAAAATCTTTAACCTCTCAATCGGAACCCTAACTAGTTTTAAATACCTAACCTTGTATCAAATCACCTCTTCTTAGCAATCCCTTTCAATTGACCAAGTCCATGATCCAAAACACTCAAAGGCCACTTCCCTAAAAACTTTTTATGGTTCCTTCATCAAGTAATAGGAAACACATTCTAGAAAAGGTCTAAATAAAATTTCATAAAAGGACCTCTTCATCTTTCATTGTGCCATCACTCAAACTCCTTATTATGGGGTGACAGTACTCATTGAACACCTTCTAGAAATTCAAAATTCTACCTTAAAAACTTCTACTGCTTCTTCCCTCTTAACTTACCTAGCCTCTCAAATTGTCAACCTTAAAGAAATCGGTCATCAAAAGTACCTTTGCAAGGATAAAAAAGTCCTTCATAAAAAAAAATAATTCACTCTTCACTTTCTGTTCTAAGATAGCAAAATCATCAAAAATGGGTCTCATGCCTGTTTAGGCAATAAGCCTTTTATTCTCGACCAAAGGCTCTTCCATCCTTTTCTAAAAGAGCCTCAAAAAGTCCAAGAGTTTTTTCTTACCCCCAAACTCAACCTCTTGAGAAAATTGACAAAGTTCTTAAAAATTAAAAAAAAAACTTTCAAGTGGCTTGCAGGAATAAGTAAGAAGCTTGGAATTACTTATAGCTCCTTTTCCTCTTCCTCTTCTTCAAAAAGGTTATAGTTTATCTTCCTCAGATGATGATCAATTTGAGTATCAACGTAAGATAGTTAGTGCTTCTTCTAGTAGTCCTCTTATCATTTATGATCAATTAAACTAAAATTGAAGCTTTGTTCTCTGTTTTTATTATTTTTATTCTTAGTTTTATTTTTTAAGTGTTTTCATGCTTTATTTCTTATAATTTATCCTCTTATTAATGAAATTATTATTTTTCCCATTTGATTATTTTTTTGATATTTTTGCCAAAAAGGGGAGAAATATGACTTATTGGGTTGTTAAGTAAAATATATGTTATCAAAAGAGGGAGATAAAATAATTTTATTTCAAAAGATACTAAAAACAAACTTTAAAAGATTATGCATAAATTAAATGGAGCTTTAATCAAAAGCATTAGAGTACTGAGCATTGACATTGTACATTAACCTTTAAACATGCCATAACTTTTGAATTAAACTAATATATATCATAACTTGATCATGCATTTTTTAACTTAAACTCTTTGCACTATTATTTTATCAATCATAACTCAAGTGGTTTGTCAAAAAATCAAAAAGGGGAAGATTGTTATGCATGGAATGCCAAAATCCCTTGATTTTGAATATTTGACAAACTCACTTGATATTGTGATCTACTAATGACTCTTTAAGTGTTTAAGTGTTGTTCCAGTAAGTTTGAACTTAACCAAAGCAAGATAAATCTTACTACTTACAAAAGAATTAAAGTTCTTGAAGTAGCACAAATGTCTGGCATGAGATGGATACATCTTACACGTGATGAAATTCCAAATCAGTCCAGAAGCTGACAGAAGATTTTGTCTCACACGCTAAGGTTGGTCAAATTAGTCAAACAATAAAAAAGAAATTAGTCTCGCTATACATCTCATATGAGATGTTTCGCCAAATCAGTTCAGTAGATGACAGAAGATTATGTCTCACACGCTACACCACTTGACTTGGCAATAAGTTTTCATAACAACTATGTCTCGCATGCTATATAAGGATCTCGCACAGACATAGCTTCAAATAGAATCCAACGGCTAGTGCATTTAATCTAAAGCTGATGTCAATAGGGAGCCGTTACAAGTCCATTTTGAAATGTCAGTGAGTGGTCTCGCATGAGATCATCATATCTCGCATTAGACTCTTGTAAAACTTCAGACAAACTTCAAGATCAAAGGAGCAACGACCATATTCTTCAAAGTGGGTATAAATATACTCACTTATAGTCATTAAAAGGTTAAATAATCTGAGTATTCAATAGAGCTTAACTTTCACAACAACCTCTTATTTTTTTTATTTTCATTTAATATTTTGTATTCAATTCTAATAAGTGTTAGTTGAGTGAGCATTCAACTCAAGATTAAGAGTTGTTGTAAGTTTAGAGCCAGAAACTTTAAGTGTTTTGTTGTAAGGTTTAAGTGTAAACCTAAAACACCAAGTTTGAGGTTAGCTTAGAAAACTTCTTTGTAATCTTTTGACAAGATTAGTGGAAACCAATTCTTGTGGGAATTGGAGAAGTGGTCATAGAATCGAGTTATATTCAAACCACTATAAAATTCCCCATGTCTTTTAATTTTTTGATAGCCACAAAATTTTGCTTTCTAGTTTTTTAAATCTCCAACTAATTCAACCATCTCTTAGTTGCCAAAAGGCCAACAATGTAAACCACATGCTCAAGAATGGAACAATTTTTTTTCTTATCATAATCTTTTCATATCTGATAAACCAATATTGATTTCTACATTATCTGATTGAGTGAACCTAGTTTCCTTATCTGTTTTAAAAATTAAATTTTTGTTAAAGAAAGAAAAATCTTCCAAAAATGTTGCATCCATAGGGACATAAAATTTTTGTGAAAGAGGATTAAAGAATTTGTACCCTTTTTTATTTGGAGAATAACCAATAAAATTACATTTTTCTTTAGTCCAAGATTTCTTTGGACTATGCATGTAAGCGGTGTAGCCAAATATTTTCAAAGGCAAATCTGAATTAATTCTAGATTCAGGAAAATTTTTTTTTTAAAGACTTTAAAGGAGTAGTATATTGTAAATCTTTAGAAGGCATCCTATTAATTAGGTATGAGGCTATTAAAACAACATCTCCCCATAAATATTTAGGCGAATTCTTGTGTAACATCATTACATAAGCGACTTCTAACAAATGCTTATTCTTACGCTTGATAATCGCATTTTGTTCGGGAGTATCAGTGCAACATGACTGATATAAGATCCCTTTTTTGCTAAAAAAATTTGCAAGTATACTATTATAAATTGTTGTCCCATTATCAGACCTTAAAATACTTACTTTTGTTTGAACTTATTTTTCTATCATGTTATAAAAATTTTGAAAAAAATGTTGCTACTTCTAATTTTTTGTTCATTAAGTATACCCAACATAGACGAGTATGGTCATCTATAAAAGTTACAAACCACCTTTTTTTTTTAGAAATAGTAATAACCCTTGAGGGTCCCCAAATATCACTACAAAATAGATAAATGGTTTGGATAGTAAATAAGACCTTAGGACATAAGATTTTCATTGACTCTTAGCAAGCAAACAACTTTCACACTTAAATTTCAAAGGATTCACATTCTTAAACAATAAGGGAAACAAACGTTTTAGATAAATTTTACGATGGCCCAATCTGAAATACCAAACCATTATTTGTTCATAAGCAGATATAGAAACATTACTACTAGATTCTTGAACAATTTTAGGTTGATTTGTCCTTAAAATAGTAAAGGCCATTTATCATTCTAGCTCTACCAATCACTAAAATTTAGTCCTGAAAAATACAATCAGATTCATCGAAAATAACTCAATAATTAGAATATTTTGTTAGCTTACTAATAATAAGAGATTGCAGGCCAATTTTGGAACATGAAGGACAGATTTAAGGTTGATTTTTCTGAGATAGGTGTTGAACCTTTTCGGCAATAAGAGAGAAAGCTCCATATGCCACCTTGACCTTTTTATTCCCATAATATCGAGTTTATGATTGGCATAGTTTAAATAAATTTTTCAAATGGTTTGAGGCTCTAGAATCAATGATATATGAAGTAGAAAACATGGATGAATTAGAAAAGGAAAAATTAAATAGAGCTATAGATTCGATACCTGTATGAGCAGTAAAAGCATTAGAAAGATTAGATGAGGTGGAACTGGATTTTAATAGCATAAGAAGATGCTCCATTTGCTCTTTGGTATGTGGACCAGCACTGGATTCATTGGCATTAGGAAATCCTCATCTAGGCTTCTCTCATCCCTTATTTTTACCATTTGGACTCGCCCTTGCCTCAGGGTTATCATTATAATATAATGGAGATGGCTCCCTTTGTCTGGTAACAGTGGGATGTCTGCTAAAGGAGCGATGTATCTCCTCGCGACCTCCTACTTCAATAAGGTCAGGCTCCTGCGCTTGTTGGGTGGCCATGTCAAGCTCTCTAATTGGGTTGTCCCTGTGGAGAGGTTACTCAATCGGTTTTTTTGGCAGGTGGAAGGGCGACCTTGGCCTCGGAGTTGAGGGTGTAAGGGGTGTTACAAAGCGGGAGATTTTGTTGTAAGAATTGAGCAAATAGATTGAATAAATGTTCCTGTTGGACTAAAAGAGGAGCTGAAGTAAAACCTGCTAGAAAAGCATTAGGGTTACGTAGGTTTTGAAAAAAGAACTGAGTTGCACCATTGCCCAGAGGTGAAAAATTACCCTCTAAGTGACGACAACGGAGAGCGGATAGAGGAAGAATTGCAGGAAGCGCGTCCTCTCCTCCTAAAGGAGCGGAAGATATCACACCTCGAGGCAAAAAGGTTGGCGCCTGAGAATTCCCAAGTTGGTTTTCTTGAGTGATTTGAATATTGCAAGTTTCATCCATTCCACTCATGGTCATTCGAGCTGCGACATTGAAAGATCTTAAGGCTTTCCTCTCGTCCACGCTTACTGCACCAATTGTAGATTGAAGTGGTAGTTCTCTATCATTTATGGCGGGAAGGTTATTTATAGTGGTTTAGTACATAATACTTCCACATTATAAGGTATGGTTGAGACACTGCTGTGAGTAGGTATGAGCCATGACCACGCGGAGACGCCACGTGTAAAGTAGGCAAATCCACTAGTAGCAGTGTCATATGTAAGTCAGACTCGAGCTTGCTAAGGGAAAGGTTCAAGAGGTGTTCCAGCCTTAGTCGCGTGGGGAGGTCGTCTTGGAGGCCACATTGAGCGACCTTTCTACTATCGATTGTGGGCGTTTGTTCCCTCGACTGGCTGTTCATTTGTAGACCTAGTCGCGGGTCTAGTTCTTTATTGGGTAGGGAGCTTACAATTAGTATTATTTATTAGTTACTTAAAAATTTTGGATATATTTTTTATATCTATTTTATTGAAACTATCACAAATAAAATAATTTATTTCAACCTTCAACTATATTTAAAAAAATAAATAAATAACCTCTTTATATAAAGTTGATCAAATTTAAATTTGTAAAACTGCTGAAATCAATAATAATAATAATAATAGAATATTTTATTTTTATATTTTTAGCTATTAGTATGATAAATATAATATTTCTCACTTAATTTGAAAACAGGTTTCACAGCAAAACAGAAAAATAGTAATATTATTTATTAATAACATTATTTATTAGTTTCTTAAAAATTTTAGATATATTTTTTTATATCTATTTTACTTGAACGGTTGCAAATAAAATAATTTATTTAAACCTTCAACCATATTTAAAAAAAATCAATAACCTCAATATATCTCACTATATAAAGTTGATCAAATTTAAATTCATAAAAATGTTTATAATAATAATAATAATTATAAATTCTGTTTCATATTTAACATTATCGTTTTCCTTGCTAAAATTTTTAAAAGAAATTGTATATTTTATTATCAAATTTATGAAATAATAATAATAATATAAAATTAAGCAAATATTTTTTGTCCACATCGTTTAATTAGAAATGCTAGAGAAAAGACAATGTTATAAATACGCTTGAACTTGCAAACCAAATTTAATTCAGCTTTTTGACAGCTCTGACCTCGATATTCAGCGACCAGAGTTACTGGTATAATATATATTTCAGATTTGTTGTGTGTTTTATATAAGTCTGATCTAGATTAGTGGCCGGTTCACCGATCTACCAATTGAATCGGCCGCTTTCGTCAGGGTTCAGAAGCTATGACATCTACAAAACTTAATTTTTTTTGCTTTAGTCAGGTTGTTTTAGACAAATAAGAAAGGAGACGGAAGAATTATCTTATTTTCTATATTTCACAGTAGAAACCCATTACGATGTTGTAATCAAAAACGTTGAAAGAAAGTTTTGTATTTTTCTAAACACTGTTTACTTTTTAAGTTTCAAGGGTTAGTTCTATAATCAATGCAAAATATTATTAGATTTTATTTATTTATTTTTATTATTTAGTTTTGGGTTTTGACTTCTGCTTCTTTTTTTTATTTATTACATTTTGGTTTTTGGGTTTCAAATTCAACTTTCTAATCACATTTTTGTTTTAAATTATGTCCACTTGGTTTGTCTATTTCAGTTTTGAAATCAATACTCCATTTTTACAAAACCTATTTTAAAACTCAAGATTCTGTTTGCAACAAACATTTAATATTTAAATCAAAACTACTTTGGATCATGGATCTTATTCAGGTTTTGAAATTTTATTTTTAGCTAATGGCTCTAATTTTTTTTTTGGATAACCTAATGGCTCTAATTTTCTAGTTAATTTATGCATAAATGTATTAATTTTATTATTAAATAAAATAAATAGTTGCCAAGCCTAGTAGCGTAGGCTTATGAATTTCGAGCGGAACATTCCTCCTAAGAGGAAGCAAATCCCATCCTCTACTGTTGGATAGCAAATTCAAAAAATAAAATAAAATAAAATAAATAGTTAAAAAAATTTGAAGCATATCTATCTAGTTTTTTAAATTCAGTTTGGACCAACATTAGTCTAAAATAGGATTCAAATAATATATTATTTTTAAAACAATGTTTTTCGCTCAAAATGTAAACATATAAAAAATTTAATTGATGGAATAAATTAATCAAGAGTTACATTAAATTTTATATAACAAATGAAACAATTTTGTTATATATATATACTCAAAAATGGAAATATAATTACCTTAACTAAGTTAGTTTTATATTGGGTTAATGCATATTTTGCCACTCAATGTTTGAATAAAAAATTATTTGACTCTCTTATCTTTACGGGAAGCTAATTTACTCTCTAACGTTAGAAAAATTAATACATTTTGCTCATTCATCATACATAGCTAAACATCTTTGTTGTGCGTGTAATATACGTGCACTGACGTGGTAACGAGTAGAAACTATTTTGCCCCTTGAACTTTAGTCAAAAAACCATTTTGCTCTGTAAACTATGCGAGACACTATTTTGCTCTCTGAACTTCAAAAAATGATATATTTTGCTACATACAATTTATTTTTATAACTTTTTTAAATAAAATATATAATATAATTTTAAATATTCTAATAATAACATAAATTTTCTATAACAAAAAATACATAAAGTTAATGAAACATTAAAATTGGTTTTACAATAAACAACGTATAAAAAATAGACAATAAAAATAAAAATTAATTTTTCAATTAAATGATACACTATCTATATGTTTTTGAACATAAAATAATAAACTAGTAGCATTTTTTATTTTTAAAAAGAAAGTTAGTATTATTGTGAACATTAATATACTTATTTTTTTAATTTATACACGTATATACTTTATGCAATAGGTTTTTTAGGGTTACGACACGTCTAATTACTCACCATATCTCACCCATCTCGTAGACAGTAGTAGAAAATAGCTACATATCCCACCTCATTATTCATTGTTCACTATATACATGGGTCAAAATGTAGCGCGTTAGTGTGAGTCTTAAAAAATTCCATCCTGCTAAGCTTGAAGAAAATGATTGATTTTTGTACTATTTCTTCTTTTTTTGTTGAAATAATAATAATAATAATAATAGTAGTAGTAGTTTAGGGAGCAAACTGACGCTCCATAAAGATAAGGGAGCTAAATTATTTTTTTAGAAAAAATTAGGGGGGTAAAACATGCATTTAACCGTTTTATATTTAATACCATTCAATTCAATATATACAAAATAAAATTAAAAGAAATCATTTTAAAATTGAACACCTTTCATAAAACAGAATATATCAAAGGCCAAGGAGTTGTTGCAGTGGTTGGCTGCTCCGCTCCTTTACCGAGGAGACCCGGGTTCGAGCCTTACCCCCTCCCCCTAGGTTAAATTTACTGCTTTCCTCATGTATCCAAAAAAAAAAAAAAAAAAAACAGAATATATCAAATTTAATTATAACCAATTTAAATTTTATATCAAATTTTATTATTATTATTATTATTATTATTTCATTTTTAAAATTTTTTGTTCTATTTAACATTATCATTTTACTTGTTAAATTTTTTTAAATAAATCTTATATTTTATTGTTATCAAATTTATGAATTGATAGTCTAATAATAATAATTGTAATAATAATAAGTTTTTAGTTGTAAAAACTAGCAAAATGACTAAAAGGACATGTATTTATTATATAAAAAATGCAGTTTTTGTTTTGACAAAAGTAATATAGAAATTAAAAAAAATGTAAGGATATTAAAGTTTTTTTTTTATCAAACAAAAATAACTTATAATTTGTATTTTTATAAGTTACAAAATATAATTTATAAAAAACACAAGTTCTTAAAAATACTGTTGAGTAACTTATAATTTGAAAACTGCTTATAATCAGTTTACAAATAATGAGAAACACTCTTACTTGACAGTAATTAACTTTAATTAGGTTCATGGCTCACTAAAGCAACACATACCCTAAAAGGTGATAGGTATAAAGTAGCATTTGCCTCTAATTGATTTAACAATTTACTTTAATTTTTGTTTTCAACTCTTGCCCCTATAAGCTTAAATCAACCGACAAATTTATGATTACCATTGGAATTATTTAGCATTTGTCTTATTGTGCAAGTTAAGGTGAAAACAAGTAACTCCAATGTTTGGAAGTAATGAAATGTTGAGAGTAAAGTTGAAAGATTAATGATTACTCTTTTAGATTTAATTGTATAGATGTCTACCCAATTAGAGGACAAGTAAACATTAATAATACATTAATGTCGCACATAATTGTACACTAATCCTTTTTTTAGGCTAACCTTTTCGAGTAAAAGTGAACACGTTAGTCTTGGTATTAGTTTGACAAAGATTGTGTTTAAGTGGTAATTATAGTTTCCTTATTATATAATAATAATAATAATAAGATTCCATAAGGAAAAAAACACCTATTCCGTTTTATAATATAAGCCAATTTTCCATACACATTTTAAAAAATAATTAAAATTTCTCCCATTTATCATTAATTTTTTATTAAAATGATTATTTTAAAAAATTCAAAAGTTTCACCCTTCCTATCTATGATGGGTAATATTGAAAAAATAGTATTTAATACTAGTAAAAATATAGAAAGTGATTTATATTTTGGAATATTTCAAAATAAAAAATTAACTTATATTTTGGAACACAGATAATATAAAATTGTACATGAAATTTGATGAAATATATGATTTTGTCACTTTAATCTTAAAAATAAACTCTTTAATTTCTATATTTTGATTTATTAGACTAATTTATTATTCTATTAAAATAATATCCTATTTTCTGTTAATCCTCTGACTAACAACAATTTTAAGACTTACAAAGGGAAAACTACAAATTCTTCTAAAATAAATGATAATTCATATGTTTATATAGAAAAAATATTGAATTTTGTTATTTTAGAATTTTTTCTTTTTAACTTTTTTACTCTCATTCTTTGTGGCGAGCCGCTTTCCTCTTGGGTTTCCATGCCAAATTTTCTCATCAAACTCTAATCATTTTACCTAAATTCTTTATTTCTTTTATCATTATTTCTTATGTGATTTAGCTTATAGTTTATCTTTTTTATAACACCCCTTCTAGACCAATAAATAAGTCCAAAAGAAGCGCTACGTACCGGGTTAAGAGTCGATCAACCTATACCTAGTTAATTTTTTTTTCTCTATCATGCACAACAACCATTCATCATTTCATACATTCAAAAATACATCCAATTCATTAATATATCCCTTATAACCTCTACCTTATCCTGTATAAACACATTCACTTCTATTTCTTAATCATCATGCATCTAAGTAATTACTTCTATTATCTATCATTAACTATTCAATATTACAATGTTTTACAGAATTAGGAATTAACATTTACAAATACTAGCAATACTGATATCCGTTATCCTAGATGTACATGCCATATCTAAACATATTACAAAATATACCCCAAAACTTGAGTCGTGTCAGTGCTGAGGCAGCTTGCTGTAAAATTCTACTTTACTGGGCTTCAACCTACGAGTTTAAAAGAATAAAATCGCTGAGCAAACTTTGCTTAATGAGTACTTTAATCGAAATAGAAAACCATTATTAAATAATTGAAAGCGTTTCAGTCAAAATATAGTAGGAAACAACATTAAATAAATAAAAAAAAGTATCATAAGATAAAAACAATTTAAGATTTAATCCATATTTTGCTTTGCTCTAGTGGCCTTCGATAGAACTAAAGGATAATGTAAAGGTTTCATGAATAGTCCATTTGTAGACTATGTGTGAACTTTGTAGCCATCGAGCCATTTGTAGACTTATGTATTTATATGTGACTATTTGTGGCCTTTGTAGTATCAAGCCCTCTATAGACTCATGTAATTATTGCAACATACTCATCAATATCATTATTGCGGTTCTAAGGATACGATGCATCGTATCCTTATCGCTAAAGTTGTAATCCTAGCCACTATAAGCGTTATCGATATACATAAAATTTTTCATTCATAACGTTGTATTCCATGATTCCATGATCATTAACATCATGTACATACCTTCAAAGTCATATATTATGCCTTTCTTAAAGCTTAAAAACCATTGCACCTTGTATAAAATCATTTAAATTGGAGTTGTGTAAAAGCAGAAATCAAGCAACAGCGTCACGCGCGAGACACAGGTGGTCGCGAGCAAGACATCCTTTGGCAAGACCGTCGCGCATGAGACACCCTGGTCGCGAGCAATAGTGTCGCTTTCTGATTCTCTCACGATACTTTCGTCGTGTGCGCAACAAACAATCACGAGCAAAAGCATTGCTAACTGATTTTCTCGCAATACTGTGTCGCGTGCAAGACAAAAATAATTTGACTTGACAAGGCTGTTCGCGCGCGCGATACTAGCGTCGCGAACATGACGCCTGTAAAACTAGATTGTATGTCTCGTGCTTAATTAAACATAACTTTTAATGCCCATGTCCAAATCAAGTAATTCAAAAAGCATTTAAAACTTAACATCCATTGCTACAAAAATCCTTTTTATCACATTTTCAAAATACACCATTTTTATGGGTGAAAATCACATTAAAGATTAAAAACATGCTTTTCCTCAACTCAACTCATAATAAAAAACAACTTTTAGGCAAACACAAGAATAAACACAAGATATTTAAGCAAAGCTTTGAACAAACTTGTAAACAAGTCAAAAACAAGAGGTTAAAGTACTAAACTTGAGTTTTAAGCTTTTTCCAATAGCTAGGCAACTTCTTTCCCTTTATCTACTCCATTTTCCTCTTAAGCTCCTATAAAAACATAATTATTTAGTCTCTATTGAAGATTAAATCAAAACTCTAACTCATTTTCCTTAGAATTTTCATTTCTATACTAAACCCTAATATTTTTTAACTAAACCTAGCATTTCTAGTGAAAGATCTATTATATCTCTTCATTTCTTAACTTAACTCCATCTACATTTTTATTTATCTAACCAAAAGAAATAAAGACTAAACCATAACTCCATTTTCTTACCTCTCTACTCTAGCTCCTCCTTAGGATTCCTTAGTGTAGGAACTTAAGAAATCTTCCTTGAATTGATAAGAATGGGACGGCCAAAGTGTGGTTAAGGAGATGAAGAAGAAGTAGAGATAATAGAGATGAAGATGGTGAAAGAAAGAAATGATGGAGAGAAAATAGAGAAAAAAGGGACGGGTAGGGTTTGAAGAAAATATAGAGTTTTCTAGATTGAGGTGGAATATGGGAAGATATTTTGAAACTTTATTAATATTTTATTCCTTTAAGCACATGTTTATTTTGAATGTGGGCTTTGGCCTAACATTTACTCCTCTCTTCATCTCTTCTTTTTTTCCCATTCTTAAATGGCCCAACTTTATTTTTTTGGCCCAATTTACATTACTCAAATATCAAATGTAAAAATGACCTTAATATCCTTCTGACACCGGTATAATTTCCAATGCCAACCTTGACTCTCCTATGCATTGAGCCTCAAAAGTCCTATCGAAAATTTCAATTAACATCAAGCAGCTTATAAATCACCAAATTAATAAAGGTAGGGTGTGACATTTTCTGTTTAATTTTGTTTTGTCTTTCTCTCTTTCTTTTTTTCTTCTTTTTTGCTTATTTAGGTTTTGTTCAGCCATGGCAAACACAACAGACCCTGATGCTTTGGCTGATAAAATTTATAGAAATCTGTCATTGGTGGAGGAGATTTGAAAGATGGAGTTCATGAAACATGATGTTGAGAATGTGGATGAGGCGAGTGTAAGTGCAGTAAAGTTTTATATGGCTGGACATTTGTTGGTGGATAAATCGATGAACTTCATGGCTTTTAAATAAACCATGGCTTCTATTTGAAGACTTGGGAAGGGTATATTGATGAAGGAGTTGGGTAATAATAGTTTTGTGATTTAAATTTGTAGGTCCCTTGGGGCAACTAAGAGATGGGTGAATTAGTTGGCTTGTAAAAATTTTGAATTAGGTGCGGAAGTTGGTGGATTAAAACTTTGATGGAAGTTTAGAAAGATTAAAGGATAGGTTGATGAATAAGAGAATTTATAGTAGTTCAGCTCAATCTCTTAGCCTACATCCACTTCTCTAATCCTAGAAAGGAACTGGGTTCCACTATTCTTCAATAAGAAATACAAAAGAGGTTTTGCAAGTTTACCTCAAACTTAGAGTTTATAAATAACTTCAAACTTTACAAGATGAGTTTATAGCTAACTCAAAATTATTACAATAAACACTCTAGTGTTTGAAGCTCACACTAAACTATTGAGTTCAAAGATCACTCAATAAACTCTCATAACTAAACATGTTGAGTTTATAGATCACTCAACAAACTAATACAACAAAAACATTTGATTTAATGAAATGAGAGTAAAAAGATGAAGAGAAGGTTGTAGCAATGAAGATCTTAGTGTTTTGTAGTTGAATCTTTTTCAAATGGCTATATCAATTTGTATTTATACCCAATATTTAAATACTAGCCATTTGGAGCGTCAA